>CAXIVM010001425.1:29774-56213 GCA_964035705.1 Porites rus | reverse complement strand
GGTTATGTGTTTGGTTCTTCTTGGTTTCCCCTCTTTTTGGGTTTCCTCCCAAGTGATGACATCAGCCACACTGGGGGTGCGCCCGTGAGGTGTGTCCGAGGATCCTCACGAGGATCATCATGCTGAAGAGTGTGGTGTCTGATGGGAGGAAACACAAAACCTTGTTTCCTCGTTTGCTTTTGGGGTTTATAACCTCTTGTGACGAGGCCGACGAGGCCGAACGGGGACCCGGGACACTTAATACTTTTAAAGAGTCCCAATTGAAAGTGGATTGGTTGTTGCGTTTTTTGAATCCACAGGGCTTGAGAATTTTAGCCGCCAGCTGTTTCCAAGTCGTGCGGTGAGCTGCAGCAGTTGCAGCGGTGAATTTAGCGGCCCCAAAAAACGAGGTTGAAAAGCGCTGTGGAGCCCGGGGTCGCCGCAGTGGGCCTCCCCTGTACAACATTTTGTTTCTCAATTGTTTAAAAGCGACTTGTAGCGTAGTCGGAAGTTTGAAAGAGTTCTTTGTATGTGGAGATGCTTTAAGAGACCTTTAATATGTTTTCGTGTGTTCTTTGTATAGTTTAGTGCTACTGGATATGTTTTGGCTCAAGGCCAATTCGTCTGGCTAGTGTGAGAAAAGGGTGCGAGTGTCTGAGAGCAGCTTGTGCAGCGTTTGAAGTTTTCCGAAGTGTTCGGAGGTTTGAAGGAAAGGTTTCGTACCCTAACCGGACGAGTGTGAGAGCCTGTTGTGAGCTAAAGATCCAGGGGAGGTAGGTAGTCTACCGTGTAAGGTTGCTACCCGGAGTTTTTCGTGGTAGCGGAGCGTGGAGCTCCCCAGGAAGAATGTCCAGTCCTACCGAAAGACGGACAACGTCGCCAGCGAGGAGGCGACCAGTGAGTATGGAAGAGCACACAGGTCGAGAAAGATCTCCACCACCAGATCCAGCAGAGAGTGCTGCGGCAGAGATACCAATACCAAACAGCCCTACCCCAACGGGGAGGACGTTTCAAGATACCTTCAATTCACCTCAGATGCCTGCGAGCCCTGCAGGAGGACAGGGATTGACGCAGGAGGCGTTGATCGAAGTATTGAGAAACCAGCGTCAGAATATCGTTCAACAGCAGAACTTGATCGCTGGACCAGGAGCCCAAATTTCAGAAACTGACCAAGCTAGTTTCAGTTTGGTGCAGATGCAGACTGATGTCTTGAAAGACCAAGCTCAACGCGAAGCGGATGAGCGTGAGAGAAAGGCAGAAGAGGAGAGGAAAGCTGCAGAAGAAGCTGCTACATCCAGTACACCGAGAACTGGATCACTGTTCACCTCAGCGCCCAAGAAATCTGACTCAAAATACTCTGGAAGCAGTGGAGGAAAGATGGAAAGTTACATACCGAACTGTCCACAACTTGAGATCAAAGATTCTGAGATCAACACCTGGTTATCCTTCCGAGAGCGATTTGGATCGTGGTTGTGTCTTTGGATGAGTGCTACGCAGCGGAACTGCAAGAGGCAGTGAGGCAGACAACTGCCATTGAGCAAGGGAAACTTGCCCCCGAAGCCGCAGTGAGGTGTAGTAAACTGTATCACTGGATGAAACAAGCAATGTCAGATACAAGAGAGGATTGGACCTCGCAGTACTGCAGGAACGAGAGCAGGGAGGATCACTTGCGGGATACGAGTTGTTCAGGAGAATCAACAACTTGCTTGGAGTCACAACTAGAGCGGAAGCACTGTCACTGCGGGAAGCAGTGATGAGACTTGACTGTGAACGGACTGAAGCAACTTGGATGTCCATCGGCAGGAAGTGTCAAGAACCCGTTGGACACCTGTTTGTTCCTTACACAGGAGTTTGCACGCTTGCGAGATCAGTGTGCCGCGTTCGCAGATCTCCAAATGATGGAGGTGGACCAGATCATGGTCATGATGAGGTGCTTACCGCAGGCAATCCACAGACACCTTGCGTTCCACGGAAGTCTGCGACTCTACGAGAGTTGATGGAGTCACTGGAGTTCTATGAACAGCAATCGAAAGCACTTGACTTTTCCAGAGACAGGTCACAAAGGAAATCCTGTTGGGTATGACCGACCACCCAAGGGAAGCCCCAAAGAGAAGATCGCACACCAAAGGGTGAAGGCAAAGGTAAAGAGATTCGATGTCGTCGATGTGGGAAGCCAGGACATGTTGAGAAAGATTGTTGGTCAAAGTCACCAAAGCGTACCGATAAGGGACAAAGGAAAGGGCAAAGGCAATGAGAAAGGTGGAAAGCCAAAAGGTGGAAAGGATCGTTCACATTCCCCCTATGACCAGAAGAAGAAAGGAAACCCTAAAGGTGGCAAGCCTAAAGGAGGCAAAGGAGAACCCAAAGGTGAGGTCCGAAAGGCGGGAAACCGAAAGGAGCACGTGCCAGTGTAGGAGAAGAGGACGAAGAAGATATATTCTCGGAATGGGTTGTGTGCTAGACATGACAGTACCACCCGACGTCCTGCTGAACCAGCTTCACAGCTATGGCAACGACTGACAACGTCCGAGTGTCGCGGACACCGATGCCACTGGATCCACACTTTTTGGTGGACAGTGGAGCAATCAGTCAAAGTCTAGTGGATGAGGGATACTTGCGGATTTGCCAGGAGTGGGCCGTCAACGAACGGTGCGCCACGGCCAGCGGACAGGTAATGATCCTAGATCGGTGTGTCGAAGCAGAGTTCAGCGCGTATGCTCTCAGAAGTAGGCATGTTAGCTTTTTAGAATGCGATGGAGCCGCCGCGTCGTCGCCTGATGCTGCTTCGTCTGCTGCTGCTTCGTCGAAAGCCGCCGGCCGCCGCCCGCAGCACCAGCTAGCTCAAGCCTGTCACCAGTGTCCGCGTAACTGCAGAGGCCACAGAAGCTCAGAGTCACAGCGCTGATAGGATGCGGACAAGTTAGCTTGTTGAGTGTTGCACTTCTTGCCAGTAAAGGTTGGACGTTTACATGTTCACCTGGCAAGAGCGGTTCCCGAACCTCCAGAGAGGTAGATAAACAGGCGAAGCCACCATGTTTGTCCCTCTCTCATTTCGGAGGTCACGACCAGGTTCCAACCAGAACTAGGAGTAGTAGAACTCATCTTGATATTTTTCTTTGGTGCAATGTTCCTTGGATCTCAATTGTCCACCCAGGAGCCATTGACATTGACATGTCATCGTCAATCCGTTCGTTGCAGTACACGTCCGATGTTGACTCCAGTTCGCACCGTGTTGTTCGTTATTCGATCATGCGTGATGCAGTTCAAGATTCGGCCTTGCATGTTGCAGAGCGTGACGGTTCAAGTTCGGTGCACGAGCGCGTTGACTGTGCGGACCCCGTCCAGCCCAGGTTTCGTCGAGTGGAGCATGCCTTCGGATGCTTGGGTCGATACCACGGAGTTGAGCGGAGAGAAGAAGAAAGAACAGGAGTCCGGACACGGTCATGGAGGAACCGACGGAACCCACGCCGGGCACTGTGATCGCCCAGGTCGGGCAACAGGATGTGGAAAAGGATCCATCGGAACCGAAGGGAGGTACCGCATCGGAGACGGAAGTCAAAGGAACTACCGCGCCAGAAGAAGGGACGCGAAGAGTTGTCCTTGTCACGATGGAACCCGAGAAGAGTACCGAAGTGATCGTGAAGCCTCCGGAACAGGCAGAAAAGGAAAAGGGATTGGAGAAGTTTCCAGAATCCGAGACGTCGAGAAGCGCGAATTCCGAAATTCAAAGAAGCTGCCAGAGCCGAGATCCCCGAGAAGCCTTTCGAGACTCCAGAGGCGACCTCCGAGCAGGAGGTGGCATTCCGAATGAAAGTTTGGAGCAATGGCTTCATCGACAAGACCAGAAAGAAGAAGAAAAGAGAATCAAGAATCGAGCCCGGCAGCGGGCGCTGCGACGGCAGCGTCGGGAGGATCGGGCCCTGGGCAGGCAGCAAGCAGTCCGAAAAGGGCCATCCCTGCGGCGGTCGTGGACCGTATCGAGGGACGATCCGGAGCCATCGCGCCCAAGAGGGGACCGCGACCGGAAGCGTCGGAATCGCGTGTGAAAAAGGAGTTCATCGAGATCAAGCCCTCAAGGGGAGTCACGATGGTGAGCTTGACAGCTTCAGAAGCATCGGATGTAGGGGATATGGAGGAAGTACCGGAAAGTGCTCCAGCATCGAGCGAAGCGCCGAGGAGCCGACAGTCATCGGGTCTGACAGGAGCAGAACGGGTCACCAGCGAGACCATCATCAGGATCGGCGCCACGCCGGAGGAGAAGTTGTCGCAAAGAAGCAGATATCAAACCTGGTGGGACTGCTTTCTTTATGAATCGGCGACCTCAAGAAAAGGAAAAGGTGAAGTTTACATCCCAGGTCAGGTCACTGATGAGACCAGCCGACAACTCAGCTCTAAGCATGACCGATGCCAGTACTTCCGAATGGATGTCGGGGACAGCCCAGAACGAAGATCCGCCAGTCCTCGAGCTGACAGAGGAGAACCTGAAGAGATTGGACGAATCGGTCAAGCAGCGAAGATCGCCTTCGATCCTACCGATCAAAGCCAAATCTCGGCCTATCGGCCCTCAGCCGCCGCCAGGGCCGCCGCCCGGGTGGCAACCGCCGGCCAAGCAGCCACCTGTTCCGCCGCCAAAGCAGCCGCCAGTTCCAGTCCGTGATGACACCTACGAACCCGGCGAATGTCAAGCCGGAAGAAGTTTCAGAAACGGCCAAAGTCAAGCCAGAGAAGTTCCAGAGCCGAAGACACCACCGGTTCCCGAACCGAAAACGCCACCGGCCAGCAAACCCAAAGCGAAGAGTCGACCGCTTACCGAAGAGCAGAAAGCGGTAGCGGAAGAGAATTTGGCTCAGAAAGCCCAAGAAAATGCTCAGGAAAGCAGAGAGGGGTACCGCGACCCTCAAGAGAGAGAAGGAATCCTCGGCGTCGGGCTCAGGTGCGAAGAAGGTACCGAAATATTTGGAGCACCTGACCGACGACCAGCGAGCCCATTTGTTTCGCACAGAGTTGTCATCAGAGCGAGAAGCAGAAGCGATCGAATGGGAAAAGGAACTTGCCCGCCGAGAGAAGGAAGAGGAAGAACGCCGAAAGGCGAAGGCGCTGTATCGATCAGAGAAAATGGCCCAGGCCTTGGAACACGGAAAGGAGATCCAGCGTCGTCGACAGGAAGAGTTCGAGAAAGGAAAACAAGATCTCCTGCAATGGAGAGCAGAAGAAGAAGATCGAGAGAACCTGTCGAAGGCGAGGCGAATCTCTCTCGAGCAGACCTCCGTGCCACCAGCGTCGGGAGGAGTGATTTTGACGCCAGCACCGACAGCGGCACTGGGAGGAGAACCCTTCTACGCCGCCAGAAGCGCTTCAAGCGCCACTGTCCGAGGAGGAGATTGCTTACCGCAAGGAACTGCAGGAGCATCTGTCCAAGTTTTTCGGGACAAGAGGGAGGACGCGAAGTAGACGCGATGTCCGAGATGTCCAGGTTCCTTCCAAAAAAGGGGGTAGAGCCGCCGATAAGAGCCAGAGCGCATTTTTCGAACCCAGCATTCGACGTCGTGCGCAAAAGGAAATCGTATGCGCTGCTGAGTTGGAGCCCGAGTTCGAGTATCCCATCGAGTTACGAGGTAACAGACTAGCTAAGCACATCTTGCAGAGTCACACACCGTATGATCCAAGCTGTGCAGTCTGTCTCATGAGCAAGGGATTGAAACGAGCGCCAAAACGTACCGATCAAGTCACGAACGAAGTCCAGATGGATACTGCCAACCTACGCACCCATCCAAATTCTCCAAATATGTACAAGTATGTTGTGATTTGGAATCGGACGCATGGTATGATAGCAACAGCTGCAGTCTATGTAGACCAAGCTTCGACTATTCGTGTTTTGACAGCTGCCATCAACCATTGTTCGTCCACAGGCGCGATGGTTCTCAGCGATGAAGGCCGTGACTTGACTGCGCTCATTTCCGAACTCATTCGATTGAAGGTCATCTCAAGGCATGAGACCAGTCGTCCAGGAAGACACGCAACTGGAGCCGAGAGAGCAGTGAGGACCCTCAAGACTCAACTAGGATGTATTCGTACAGTGTTGTACCAGCACGGGTTGATGCTAGGTAGTGAAAGCCTTCGATACGCCGCAGCAAACGCTTGCCATGTCCACAATGCGTTTCAGCTGCAAGTCAACAGTTCACTGACACCGTATCAGCGCATGCGCATCAGTGTAACTAGTTCAGGAGAAGTCCCAAACACCAATCGTGTGATGCCATTCGGATGTTTGGTTTTTGCCAGGCCGACTGATGGGTACTTGGAGAAAGTCAGAGAAGCAAACGCTCGTCATTTTGTTCCAGGCATTTATTTGACCCCAAAGTTATCTTCGTTAGGTCACTTCGTTGCCTTCGAAGGTTCAAAGGATGAGACCGTGGTTGTGCCTGTTCGAGACTTGAAGATTGCCTCACCGATTCGTTTTGTCGCTGGACTTGGGATGTTGTGTGAAATTCCAAGAGTGGAGTGAAGCCAGACAGGATTGAAAGACTACCGACTGATCTTTCGAAGCCCCAGAAGTTGGTTGATTTGCCCATCTGGTATTGGAGTGAATCGAATAAGACTTCGAGATGTCCAGCTTGTTCGAACGGGAGTGAAACAGGTCATTCAGTCAAGTGTCGGAACCGTTACAAGAAGTATCTTGAAGAGGAGTACAAACGGATAGTACCGATCGAAGACGAGTCGTCTGTGCCCGTCGTGCCTGAGGGATTGGAAGAAGGTATGGATACCGAAGGAAAGCCTGAATCTCAGCAAGAGTCGGGAGAAAGAGTTCCAGAATCAGAGTCAGAACGAGAGAAGAGGAAAAGAAAGTCTATCGATGAAGAGTGGGATAGATTTCATCGCGAGCATGAAGAGAAAGAGACTGGAGAGAGATTTCCAGAGTTTGATGATGTTCCATTCCATGCGCCAAAGGGACAGGAAGTGGATACCGAACCGACACCAATGCAGGAGGATCCAACGAATCCATATGAGATCGGAAAGAATCCGGAACCTATCGAGGATGATCGGATGACTGAAGGCTATGAGCCAACAGAAGTACCGGAAGGGTTCAGAGCACCCGAGTCACCCGGTGAGAGTCCCATGGAGATTGATCTGTTCCAGAAAATTCCAAAAAGAGGGAAGGACCGAAATCATGACCATTGGGAAGTTGACCTTGACAAGCTTGTGTTGAGAAGAGTTCACCACAGAAGTCGAAAATGTGTTTTTGCAGCATCATCACTGCCATTGCCGATGCCTGAGGATCAGCTGGTAGGTATTCAGAGGACGTACTACGTCGATGCTGTTGATGAAAGGCCAGTCGACGAGATTCCAAGGCAGTTCAGGTCCATGTCAGTGAGTTCGGAACCCAGACCGCGCCATTGAGGCGTCATTGGAAAGGGTTTACCGAATTGCCAATCAAGCAGCTCTACGTGTATGATCATCAAGGTAATGCCATTGCGAGCTTATCAGATCTAGGTAAAGAGTTGTGGGAAAAGGCGAAAGACCTCTTGTCAAGATGTTCGGATGATGAGGTTGAGAGATTCTTGTCATCAGTTCAAGAGGGGGTACTTGAGTATAGCAGGAAGGTTCCAAAGGAAACCGAAGAGTCCAAGTTCGACGCGAAGGCCGATTCGTGCAGAGTATGGTTTGGTGGTAGATGGATTTTACTCCGAAAGCCATCAAGAGCGACTTCAGATATAGGTGAAGGTCCATTAGATGTGGATGCCACGTTCGAGGGAATGCGCGCAGAGGTCATTGCCCTAGAGAAGCACAGGACAGGTCAGGTCGTGAATAAAGATGAAGCGCAAGCGTATTGCAAGATGCATGGTATCCGAATCATCTCAACCTGATGGGTAGTTGTAAATAAGCATGATGCTATCAAAGGAGACATCGTTCGATCGAGACTTGTAGTCCGTGATTTCGCCACAGGTCCGTCAGCAGCCGAGTTGGGCGTTTCAAGCCCTACAGCGTCATCAGAGGCGTTGAAGGTTGTGTTGTCTTATCTTGCTCAGAAATCAAGTTTTCGAAGAAATCAAAGAAAGGAGGAGTTGGAAAGACAGCATGGGTTTTAGATGTAAGTACAGCATTCTTGCATGCCCCCGTGATTCACCCAGCGGTCGTGTCATTGCCGACTGGGATGGAAGATGAAGACGGAGAGCCTTTGTTCATCATTCTTGAGAAAGCGATGAACGGACTTCGTTCTGCAGGAATGTCATGGTATCGTCACCTAGCCGATCTGTTGGATCAAGAAGGTTTGACAGCATGTGTGACGGAAAAGACTATCTTCGCCGGAAGATACAGAAAAGGAGTTGCAGAGACGGAGGAAGAGAATCACTTGATCGTTTTGATGTATGTTGATGATTTGTTGGTTGTCGGAGACGATCGGAATATTCAGAAGCTCGTTGATGAGTTATCGAAGAAGCTTAGACTGAAAGTCACCGGAAAGCTTGAAGAAGACAGAATTCGTTTTCTGGGAAAGGTGATCGAAAAGGAAGAAGATGGAACGATTGCCTTGTACATGGAGAAGGAGTACCATGAAGGTATGATGAACTTGTATCCAGGAGGAAAGGAAAGTCAAGCGACCCCCAATTTGTTTCAGCTTTATGATCGTGACCGGGAAGAAGATCGGAAATCGTTATCGCCCGAGGCAGCAGCAACTTTTCGAACCGCATTAGGTAAACTAGGTTGGGTAGCTCAGTCGAGGCCTGATCTTTGTTGGTTGTTTTCGACGCTTGCCCGAGGTCAATCTCAGCCGCTAGCCGTACACGAGACTGCGATGCGTGCGAGTATCCGTTACATCCGATCAGTAGCCGATCGAAAGTTGAAGTTCAGAAGCTATGAGTACTCAGGACCACCAAGGTTTACGACCTATGTCGATGCCAGTTGGGCAGCCGAAAAGTCCACAAACCGAAAGAGTACTTCAGGAGCAGCCATCTTCGTTAGTGACTGTTGTGTCAAAGCATTCAGTAGGTTGCAGCAGAGTGTAGCCTGTAGTTCAGCCGAGGCAGAGCTATATGCTTTGTTCGAGGGAGCGAAAGAGACTATAGGTATTCAACATGCCGTGGCACATGTCTATGGATGTCAAGCTGAGGAATTGCCCATTCCAGGTTTGCTTACGGATTCGATGGCAGCCCGAAATGTCACAGAGATGTCAGGTTGAGAAGATTGAGACACATAGACATTCGGATCTGTTTTTTGCAAGATGCAGTCTACAAGGGAGTGATTTCCATCAGCTTTGTCCGAGGCACCGAGAATTGTGCCGACTTGATGACCAAGGCATTGTCGAGAGCTGTGACGTTACAACATATGGAGACGATCGGAGTTGTCAGAGCGTTTCTCATTTCATTCGAAGTGCCGTATGACTGGATCGGGAGATGGTTGTGGGTCATGGATAAGGTCACATGTACCGAAATCCTGATTGTTGAGTTTTGCGCATCACCGGAGTCCGAGATGAAAGAAGTCGGAAACCGTACGGAAGGTGTTGAAGTCTTGACTATCACTGAGGCGGATGACGGAACCCGATCGGACACGATCGAGTCAGTTCGAGAGCAGATGATGAGCCACAGGAAGAGAGGAAAGCTTGTTGTCTTGTGGTCGTCAATTCCGTGTACCGGAGGATGTCCGTTTCAGTATTTTTGCATCAAGAAGTTTGGTCAGGACTACATGGGTCAGCTATGGAAAGGTTTCTTACGGATGTCGGAAGTAGCCGATTTCGTAGCGATTGAATGGCCGAAGAGATGTGCTTATTGGGGATGGAATCAGACTAGAGATTTTGTGAGGAAACGAAAGACGTTTTCAACATTTGTGGATGCTTGTTCAGTCAAGTTGAACCAAAAGGGTCAGTTGATCAGAAAGACCTGGAGGATTGAGACAGATAGTACTCGGTTGTTGGAAAGCCTGAAGGGTCGTCATGATCATTTGCCGTCCAAGGAAGTCAATTGGAAGGAAACGCAACACTACCCCAGGAGATTTTGCGAGCTAATCCTTAAAGGATTTAAAGCCGAATTAGAGTCATAATAGCCAAGTAAGTCTTGCACGTTGTCTGAGCCGAATGGCACGTTTTTGCGAGCACTTTCGATTGCACATTTCGAAAGAATCTTGGTTTTGCAGACTGTGAGATACAGCTTTTCTTGGAATGAAGCTTATACCATCCGAGGTATGATGCCGGATGTGGAAACGGCGCTTGCGGCGCTGAGCCTGGAAGCAGCGACCGCTTTGGTCTTTGCAGCTGGTTTTCTTTTGGGATGCCTGCTGACCTGCTGCTGCCTGCGGTGTCGGAAGCATGCGAGCCTGAGAGCCAAGTGACTTTTAAAGTCGATATGCCGAAGAGCTATCCAGTTCCAAAAGGCATTGAGCAACGCTCAAAAGTATATGTTCCAGTGAGTGGGAGCAAGGTTCATTTGAATCCAACTTGCTCGGGCATGCACGTACCTATGTCGAAAGATATTTGTGCCAAATGTCTGTCCTCATTGAAGAAGAATAAGAAGGCTTAAAGCCAGCCAGTTCGTTTCGAGCTTTGTGTCCAAGAGGGGGTGAAGAAATTCCATGTCGGGATGTCCACCTCGCTCGATGCTTGCAGTTTGCGATGCATAAATTTCGTGTAAGTTTGTTTGTGAAAGATTTGGAACCTGGCGGTAGTACAACATTTTGTTTCTTAATTGTTTAAAAGCGACTTGTAGCGTAGTCGGAAGTTTTGAAAGAGTTCTTTGTATGTGGAGATGCTTTAAGAGACTTTTAATATGTTTTTCGTGTGTTCTTTGTGTAGTTTAGTGCTACGGGATATGTTTTGGCTCAAGGCCAATTCGTTTGGCTAGTGTGAGAAAAGGGTGCGAGTGTCGGAGAGCAGCTTGTGCAGCGTTTGAAGTTTTCCGAAGTGTTCGGAGGTTTGAAGGAAAGGTTTCGTACCGTACCGGACGAGTGTGAGAGCCTGTTGTGAGCTAAAGATCCAGGGGAGGTAGGTAGTCTACCGTGTAAGGTTGCTACCCGGAGTTTTTCGCTGTCAGCGCTAGGTGGCACTCCATGACCGGCTCACATTCCTGGGGAGAGCTAACATCGGAAGAACTAGAGGGCTCCATGGGTGGGCTGCTAGACAAAGTCGCTGGTTGAGCCAGAAACACCCTACGGTGTGCTTCATGATTAGTACGTGCTGTCGGCCTTTCACAACTCCAGGCAGAGGAACATGAATTCTGTCGCCGATTGCTCGATACCTAAGGGTTGGGTTCCTTCTGAGTGGGGATCACCCTAACCCCGGGCAAGTGCTAAGGCACCCCCCTGCCTAGATGCTTCTTACCAAATTTTTCGGGCAAAAAAGCCTCAGCCATCCTGAGGAACGAACTTTGCCACCGGCCTTGGTGGGGTTGTTTTGTTGCTTTGGGGTTTGCTGGTCTGGTTTCGGCTTGCTGCTTGGTTCGTATCTCAATCTATCTAGCTTAAGGTGACTTGTGCATATCCTGCACACACAGCGCCTCGACTCGTGCAAAAAAAAGAAGGCCGCGCAGCATCTTGGGCATGCTCTGGGATGCTGCGCATGCCCTTGCCCAACGTTTCTTAGCTTGGAATCGCCATGGCCCTGTTTTGCAGCCGGACATCGTTTTGATTGGGGACAGACACGTTGGAGGAGGAATCATCTACATTGTGAAGGAGGGGCGATCGCTGAGACTTTCACCCTCTACCTCGTTGACAGTGTGGGAATCACAGTCAGCAGCGCTTTGGGAGCTGGGCAGCGTCTGCAAGTTCTGGATGCCAGGCAGGTAAGGTCTACCGTCTGGTGCTGCAAGACCACGAGGGGGTCAATGCGGTTTTGGCCATTCTCCTGGCGTTCGCCCCGCAAGCGATGCGCAAGTCAAACCGCAATGGACAGGAAGTGGCAGCAGAGGTTGCTGGGCCGCTCGTTGACGCACGTCCGTCAAAATGTTGAACCGCGCGGTCGACCCGAGCCAATCCAGGCGCAAGATAAGATTGCTGCAAATGATTGAGCGCATCAAACATCAATGCACACAAAAGAGAAAAGAACGCCAAACTAGTCCAACCTTTGTAGGATGAAGATGGTGTCCAAATTGGTTTCCTAGTTCTAGGATCTGGGCATATTGGCCAATTTCTTTTTTGGTTTCCGGTTTTAGGATCAGGTGTGGTGTGATATGAATATACCAAGTGCATATCCTACATGTCCTACATAGCCGGTTTAAAATGAACTATGTCCTGTTATGTTGGCGCAATTACAATTTGCATTCCATGTATGTGCAATACGCGGCCTCCAGCCTAAATACATATGCGATATATATATATATATATATATTTGACGCCATGCCAAATTCCACATCTCTCCAAGTGTTCTTTCACGCATAGCCGCGCCTCCGGCTTTCTTTTCAATTCCAAGTGCAGAACTCTCTCCAATCCCAATTGCTATAGTTTTATGTGTTTTTTGCGATATTGGCAACGCATGTGTATATATATATATATACATGTGTAGCATGTTGCTAAACATGTTTAGACATTGCAGTTGAATGAAAACACGTAGAAACATGGTGTGATATATTATGTATGTATGTATGTATGTGACGCATATCAAAAAATGATGCACATTTATGTACGTAGATATATGACAGTATGATGGCAATTATCATTGTGAACAACGTTTAGAATATATTATCTTTGTTGATTGGGTTTGATTGTTTTGACCAAAAACACAGATATAATATAAACATAGTCATAGTCCTATTCAACTACTGTATATGTCGTAACTTCTCATTAGTCGTTTAAACATATCCTATGTCTTGGTTGAATGGTAGAGCCTATTCGCTTGGCTAATTGGGGGCGGGTCGCATTATACCAATCATTCCCTGCCACGGGGGAGGGGGTCGCATGGTGGGCCCTTTCGGGAAAAGTGGATCCAGGGCCTGCTGGGGGAGAACAAACAGAAGGGGTGGTCAAAAATCGGCCTTGGTGATAAAAGTGAAACCAAAAAGTTTCAACAGTCCAGTTTTTGCATCACCGAGTGGTCATGACGATGTTCAAGTGGAAAGCAGAATGTCCTGTTGTGTGTATGGAACGATGTAGGCGCATGTTCTGAAAAACGATATTTGAAGATGGCAACTTTCAATCAGGCGTGTCACGGATATAAAGATCTCAACCCAGAAAGCAATGTGTGGTATGAGCAAAGAACCGTTTTCTTATGGTGCCCGGTTTCATCGTTTTGTCAAAAGATTTTGGGGAAGAAAAATGAGCACCGGCAGAGAAACACTATCTTCAAAGGTCGCCCCTGGTTTTCGTCCCTCCCATTTCAATTTTGTTTTACAAATGAACGTCGTCCAACGTATAGCGCTTTGTGGACTTGTGCACGAATGTTCTATGGGGGATCTTCTTTTTACGTAACACTTTGACTCAAGTTGGATTTCACTTGTAAAAACTGTTTTCGACCCTCGCATCCACACCTTGTTGGGTTGTTTGCGTGCTTAACCCTCAAAGGCCTTGCACTCTTGATGCCACCTGTTTCCCACTAGTTCTTGAGTTCCTGATTGAGGATTAGCGTTGTCTAGAATGTTTCAAGGAGATTTCCCCCCAACATGGGGGTCCGGTGCGTGTTCCATGAGGGGATCATGATAGATGAAATTTTGAACATATTCTTCAGCAAGAAAAACATATATAAAATGCTGGAACATGATAAACTCTTTGAATTATAGATGAATTGGTGCAAGTCCAACGTATAACCAATGACAAGGTACGCGGCTGGCAGATGGAGACGGAACTTCTTGAGCTTTAAACAGTGGAACATGTTGAATATCTCAACGTTACGTTACCAGTGTTTCCTCATATCTTATGTTTTGTGACCTTGCATGTTCGTGCCAATTTCGTTCAAGATACTTACAATTGTTCGTCCCCAGCCCTTCGCTCTCTATGCAAGCTCCCTCCGAAGTAGATCTGCAGGAAACGGAACTGCGTCCGAATACCAAAAGAGACTTCAACTTGCAGATTCAAAGAGTCAAGTCGTTGGTGAAGGTTTGAGATCTACCTTCAAGAACTACATACAGACTAGGTTTGAACAGTGAACGGTACGCGGCTGGCAGATGGAGAGAGAAAACTCCAATGGAAGTTTGTAAGTATCTCCAAGATTTAGAACAGATGAATACCAAGGAACCTTGTCACTTTATGCATGTAGGACTGTTCCCTAAAATGCAAAGCAAATTGTCTCCTGGTAACCCCAAAAGGTTCCAAGACCACAAAGAAGACTTTCGTGGGACTTTGGTTCAAGAACAAAAATGCGCCCGAACGTTGCGTTCACCTGTGTTGATTCCGTTAGGTTGTCGCATACAAGTGTCCCACAACAGTGTCGCACAAAAAGTCTGGCACAGTATCCAACATTTTCAATTGTAATTGTGTTGTACTCGGGTTTTAGGGATCATCAATCTGGATATTTTTTGACATCAACAAGACACAACCCAGTTTTCTTAGCATTGTGCATTGCGCGATATCAGCAAATCGGGCACCGTGCGTGTTTGCTCTTTTGCTGCTCCTTTGGGTTGCGTTGCGTGTAGAATATGTTTTGGTTCGATGAGACTTCCATGAGCACAACTTGAACTTGAAGGGCGCGTTTTGCAGCTGAAAGTGGATCAAACAAGACTTACGTGAATACCCCAAAGACTTTGCGCAAATTGTGCTTGAAACCCGGATGACATTTGGATGAAACATGCCGGCATCAATCCGCCAAGAGCTCCCTCTGTTGTCCATGAGCAAATTTGGGACAGTTACCATTCTGGTAGCAGTGCCCATCATCCTGTACATTGTGCATCAACCAATTTACATGTATTTTTGCATATTTTTGCATATGATGGCCAGAAACTACATTTTGAACATTACTGTTAAAATCGAGAGCACATCAGCGGCACTAGGCAAGACACCTTTGTGAATACTGAATACTTAAACAAGAAAGTCGTGCAACCTGTGTGAAACTGTGAACAAACCTGCGCACCTGCACAACTGTGTTTTTCGTATTCCGCGAAGTCGCCTGACCATCTTCACACGAGGCGCAGAGTCCCAACCATGAATTCATCGGTGCAGCTGCAAGGACCCTGGGTGTCTTCCCATGAAGATCCCGAGACTGCAACCAACATTTTGCATATTCAGCAGCTGCATTGCTGATGGTGATGGTGAACTTTAATCAACCAAAACCAACACGTGCAAGAACCGGCCATTCCTGCCAAACTAAAGGGGATCCGATATGCCCAACGAACCACAACCAAATGAAGACACGAAGACGGTGACACGAGGCAAACCGGATTTGGACAAAAGGAGTCTTTTTCACTCGTATGGGGTCATTTCATTCGCCTTGACATTTGGTTGGGATGTTTGTCCCAACTTTGTAGTTGCAAACATAAGGTGTTTCATGGTGTTTTTGCTGTGAAACTGGCTATGCAACTCGGTTTCTTTTGCTCAAGCGGCCTCTCCAGAAGAGCTGGAGGTTGATCCGGCTGCTGACAGGCAGAGTCACACGCAAGTGATCAATTGAGGGAGGCTTTGACCCCGGTAACCGGCTGGCCCTAGGGTCTAGACCTTCCAGAAGCCTTCTTGGACCTCTTGCGCCCAAGTTTCCTTGCCCAACCTCTGCAACCATTCGGCGCTCACTGTGAGGTCGGACGAACAGTAAGGTCCTCAGACTCAACGGGATCTTCCTGGGTGGGTCCCGACTGAGAAATATGGAAAAACCCGAAACCAAGGGTCGAAAGCCGCGATTTGGACACCTGTCTTTTTCACCACCACCGAAACCGCTGTGAGGCGTGGAATCCCACATAAACAACGATTGAAATGGGGACTTCTTCGCAGCTCCAGGGGCTGACGTTGCTAGGACGTCTGCTGAAAAGGGCCACGTTTTTTTTACTATAGTTTCTCGTGTGTGGTTCCTTCCTTGCGGTTTTCCATGGAGACGCAGCTGGAGTTCTGCTTGGTGGGCGATTCCTCGCTTTACACCAAGAAGGGCAACGGGAAGCCCAGCAAGATCGAGACGGCCTTGCGCGATGCACTGGGCGCCCACGTGAGGGTCTTTAGCTTCCCCGGTGGAGGCGGGGAGGGGAGGGTCGAAGGTGGGGCAACCGAAGAGCAAGGCTACTCAATGCATTCATGGTGTCTTCTTGTTTTTTGTCGACAAGTGAAATCATTGACTTTGAAAGTTGGTGTTTTGTCAGGCAGGCATCAGTTTTCGTTTTCGTGTTGTTTCAAGCCAGTATATAAGGTAATTAATGGCCATCCAGAGTCGCGTAAGCATCTATTGCTTGGAACGGTGGGTGCGAAGCGAAGACGTCAGAAGCCTGCACTAACGGCCGGTTGGTGGCGAATCCCAGAACTACGTCGGTCCCCACCTGGTCCTGACCGGAACCTTGAGCCGACTTCGGCCTTTTCGGGGGAAGAGAGCAGATAACCGTTTGTACCTTCAATCAGGTGGGATTAAGGGTGCTGTAGTTGAACAGACAAGTGGTTTTCCATGGTTTTCGCAACCTTTTGTTGTATATAATGGAGGCTCACCTTTCCACTGTCACCATTGACTATTAACAACATGTTCACAGGCTTTGCTGGAGGTTGGCCCTCGCACAAATGGGAATGGCTTGGTGCGTCGTTCGCCAAGTGGGTTTTCCTGCTCCGACGAACGAGGCATTCGTGACATTTTGACGCACATCCAGGGAGCCTCTGGATGCGAGACCTTGGGAATCTCATACTTTGGCAACGAGCACTCCCGGCATTGCTTAGTAACGCACGCTTTCTCTGTTGCACCCGGGATAACCTGAAAGGAACCACTTAAAACACTGGCTTCACTGGTTTTGGTCTGGGGTCTGGGGCTTCGGAGTTTGAAGGCATGACCTTCTGAGCTTGCCAGATTTCTGAATGTGGTGGGGACATTGCACAACTTCTTTTTCGTTTTTGTCCAGAGATTGTCAAGGGCAGGAACTTCTGGCCCAGAAACCCTCGTATGGAGAGCGGTTCCCTCTTGAAGAGGCAGTCTCCGTACAAGGGCCGTTCTGGTCCAGCTAGCCAAGTGGTGCCCAAGCTGATGGAGACTGGACGAAGATCCTTCTTGGGGGACCCAAGTTGAGGTGATGGTTTGAAGACTGGAGGTAATACGATGCAAAGTCATGTTTGGCTTAGTTGTAAGCTAAGCCAAGCCAAATGATGTCTAAGCTTTTCTAATCCAATCCGAGCTAAGCTAATCCGAGCTTACGTGTTCAATCTAAAGTCTCTAAGCCGGCTAAGCCGTGTCCTAATCCAAGGTGCAAGCACAACCAATAGCTAGACCACAATGATGACTGCAACACAAACTGGATGCAGGAAGAGAGTCATGAACTTCAGGGAATAGCTGTGAAGGGGTAAGTTGCACAGCCTGGCAGCCAAGCAGCTGGGTAACTTGAACTTCTGTGATCCTGCATTAGCATTAGCAGATGGGTCATGAGCAGAGAAAGACCTCCAGTTTCGCCGCGCGCACCAAGATGCAAAACACACTAGACGACGAGTGGCCCGAAAGCATTTTTCATCACGTAGGAAGTCAGAGTGTGAGTTATCTGTTAAGTGTTCAGTGTGAAGTGTTAAGTCGAGTGAGTTGAGGCAGTGTGTGGGTCTGTGTGTGTGTGTATCTATGTGTGTGTGTGTGTGTGTGTATGAGTCTCTGTCTGTGTGTGTGTCCGAGTAAGTTGAGGCAGTGCGTGGGTCTCTGTGTGTGTGTGTGTTAACCTCTCAAGAAAGCCGGGTGGTCGGGAGACATGACTCAGCTGCAGGGGCGCCAGAGCAGCCGCGAGAGATGACTCAGCCGCGAGAGATGACTCATCCGCGTACTAAAGTTGTACTACAAAGTCGCCAATTCTCAGCTTCCAGCTCCACAGATTGCTCCGCGTACTGAAGTTGTACTACGAAGTCGCCAGTTCTCATCTTCCAGCTCCCCGGATACTCCGCGTACTAAAAAGTTGTACTACAAAGTCGCCAGTTCTCATCTTCCAGCTCCCCAGATACTCCGCGTACTAAAGTTGTACTACAAAGTCGCCAGTTCTCAGCTTCCAGCTCCACAGATTGCTCCGCGTACTACAGTTGTACTACAAAGTCGCCAGTTCTCATCTTCCAGCTCCCCATATACTCCGCGTACTAAAGTTGTACTACAACTTCGCCAGTTCTCATCTTCCAGCTCCCCAGATACTCCGCGTACTAAAGTTACTACAAAGTCGCCAGTTCTCAGCTTCCAGCTCCACAGATTGCTCCGCGTACTAAAGTTGTACTACAAAGTTGCCAGTTCTCATCTTCCAGCTCCCCAGAGACTCCGCGTGTTCAAGTTGTACTACAAAGTCGCCAGTTTTCAGCTTCCAGCTCCACAGATTGCTCCGCGTACTAAAGTTGCACTACAAAGTCGCCAGTTCTCATCTTCCAGCTCCCCAGATACTCCGCGTACTAAAGTTGTACTACAAAGTCGCCAGTTCTCATCTTCCAGCTCGCCAGATACTCCGCGTACTAAAGTTGTAGTACAAAGTCGCCAGTTCTCATCTTCCAGCTCCCCAGATACTCCGCGTACTAAAGTTGTACTACAAAGTCGCCAGTTCTCATCTTCCAGCTCCCCAGATACTCCGCGTACTAAAGTTGTACTACAAAGTCGCCAGTTCTCATCTTCCAGCTCGCCAGATACTCCGCGTACTAAAGTTGTAGTACAAAGTCGCCAGTTCTCATCTTCCAGCTCCCCAGATACTCCGCGTACTAAAGTTGTACTACAAAGTCGCCAGTTCTCATCTTCCAGCTCCCCAGATACTCCGCGTACTAAAGTTGTACTACAAAGTCGCCAGTTCTCATGTTCCAGCTCCCCAGATACTCCGCGTACTAAAGTAGTACTACAAAGTCGCCAGTTCTCATCTTCCAGCTCCCCAGATACTCCACGTACTAAAGTTGTACTACAAAGTCGCCAGTTCTCATCTTCCAGCTCCCCAGATACTCCGCGTACTAAAGTTGTACTACAAAGTCGCCAGTTCTCATCTTCCAGCTCCCCAGATACTCCGCGTACTAAAGTTGTACTACAAAGTCGCCAGTTCTCAGCTTCCAGCTCCACAGATTGCTCCGCGTACTAAAGTTGTACTACAAAGCTTCCAGCTCCCCAGATACTCCGCGTACTAAAGTTGTACTACAAAGTCGCCAGTTCTCATCTTCCAGCTCCCCAGATACTCCGCGTACTAAAGTAGTACTAGAAAGTCGCCAGTGCCTGCATGACCCAATTGCACTCTCGCCTGCATTTCGCACGTGGGTTGCGCGCGCACAGACCCAATCGCACTCTCGCCTGCGTTTCGCGCGCTCGACACGCACGATCTCCGCAGAGGGTTGCGCGCGCGCAGACCCAATTGCATTCTCGCCTGCGTTTCGCGCACTCGACGCGCACGATCTCTGCAGAGGGTTGCGCGCGCACAGACCCAATCGCACTCGAGGGTTGCGCGCGCACCGGAGAAATCGCACTCTTGCCTGCATTGCGCGCACTCGACACGCGCGATCTCCGCAGAGGGTTGCGCGGGAACACGTCAATTCGCACTCTCGCCTGCATTTCGCGCACTCAACACGCACGATCTCCGCAGAGGGTTGCGCGCACACCGGACAAATCGCACTCTCGCCTGCATTTCGCGCACTCGACACGCGCGATCGCCGCAGAGGGTTGCGGGGGCACAGACCCAATCGCACTCTCGCCTGCATTTCGCGCGCTCGACACGCACGATCTCCGCAGAGGGTTGCATTTTCGGTTGACGCTGTTCGTCCCACCCTCCGCCTTTAAGAGAGAATTTAGAAAGTGGTGAAATGTTTTTCATTAGGACATCTCCCGTGCAAGTTTTTTTCATACATGCATACTCATTGCATACTCATTACACCAGCATCCTTTCACTTGGATACTTGCCGTTGGATGCTTTCACTCTTACACTGGGGTACGTATAGAAGTGTCAGTGTTCATGTTCATGTTCAAGTGTAAGTGTGAAAGCGTCAGCGTTCAAGTGTACGTGGCGAAATGTCAGTGTTCAAGTGCAAGTGTGGAAGTGTCAGTGTGTGAGTGTGAGTGTAGAAGTGTCAGTGTTCAAGAAATTTTCCGGAAGAACCCTTCGCAATGCTTTCGGGAACAACCGCAAACCTGAGTGGCTGGAGGGTCTCCAACCCGCCAACTCAGAGCTCCCCCCAAACGAGAGCAACGTGGTTTGCAAACCCTCCGTCTCTGGAGGACGGAAGAAACCCGTCTTTTCCAGTGCCGAGATAGCCAGAAAGCAGTTGTGAAAGATACTACAAAAGATGCAAAATCATCCCCAAGGTAAGTTCCCGGCGTGTTGCAGAAGGCTTCTATGGGGCGCCGGCGTCATGGAGCATGCCGACGGAGTTCTTTGCTTGGCTTCAGACCCTCATAGAAGATACAGGGTTCCACGCGTGAAACATGGCGATCGGTGGTGCATTCTGGACGCCGCAGCTTGATCAAGCCCCTGCGTGAAAAAGACAAAGTTCTTTGGGCCCAATCACTCCCATTGGTAGCGGAGCCCCCTAACAGCGGGGGAGTGACCCTGAGAGCGGGTCAAGGTCAGAATGGCTGCAAAGCTGGCCTGTGTTTTCATGGGAAGGAGCGGAGGCCCCGCTGTCAGAGCCAGCCCGCCAGTGGGAAAAGGACAAGGTCGCGCCTTGACTGGCAGGGCCAGATGGTTGAGAGCGTGACCGAGCCATGGAACAGGAACGGCCGTTGCCGAGTACGAGGTTGCTGATGAGGACGAGGAGGTGGCCGACTACCGCGACCCCTTCAAGAGCACCTGGACTGAACACTGCGGGGAAGGATATAAACAGCTTCATCACCAACGATGGCAAAATGCTTGTGGTCAATCGCCTGCAGTGGCTGGATGGTCGCAGCAATTGCCAGTCTACCCGTCACCGACCAGGTGCACAGTTGCTGGACCCACCGGACACTTACGACCTGGCTCTCTACGAGCGTTTCCGGGGAGATAGAGAGAGTCAGCGAGGGGTGTCATTGCACGTTTGATGTCCGCCTTACAGCTCACCTTGTGTGGTATTTTGCTTGCGCCATTCTTCCCTACCCTTCAGTACCGTGATACACTTTGGATCTTGTCCCTTTGCCTTTGTCTCAACTGATGTTGATGCTGCAAGGGGTGTTTCCTGCCCTCAGACTCATCTTCTTGAACTTTTCCCCACTTACTGAACTGGTGGCGGACTTCAGCTTAACCAGTTTAACCATCCTTCTCTTCACTTGGTTCATTCTGGTGTTCACGCTGGTGTCTCAGTGTTGCCGGGCTGAAGCATGCCTTCGTATTTTATCCTCGTGTGAGCTGACGGACGCCCAGCCTTGCGCTGTGATTTTGAGCAGCAATGAGGAGGGCCGTTTGACAACGCTCGATCAAGTGGGTTGCCTTCTCCTCGCTGCGCTTTTTCTTCAGCTGATGCTGAGGCGGTCCGTGCTACGGTGATTAGTGATATCTTGAACACTTTATATGGTGTCTATCCTCGCTACATCCTCGTGTGGATGGCGTTATCTCAAGAGGTTCAAGCATGTCCTGTGTGTTGGGGACTGTTCATTCTAGCTGCTAGCTGTGCTGTGATGCGAGATTTATTGCGCGGCTTTCTGCTCACCGTGTTTGCTGATGTGGATACCTTCAGTTCACAATGTGTCGCCTCCTTCCACGTAGCCGAGTCGTCTGTGCAGATCTTGATTGTGTTCCCTGCGATTGAAGGAAGATTTTGTCGCTGAAGGGTCTGGCTCTGTGTGGTGTCGACTTGCCTTCTACCCTGTGCTCGGGTAGCAGGCACCGGCGCCCAGTGTGGTGGTATACTTTGATTCTCTCTTAGGGAAGCAAACTGTTTGGAAAATCGCAACTTGGAGCGACCCTTCACAAAAACCCGACGGGCCATATCCGTCAGAAAGGCAAACAACGCTGAACCAGAGATCTTCAAGCTCTATACGGGTTACCGACCCACAGACAACGGGCAAACGGCATATAAAAGCAATGCAGAACCAATACTTCACTGCGAAGCAGGAGACCGCTGCGCAGCAGGCTTCAGAGGAACATCGCAAGATGCTGAGGAGGGGCCAGCGAACTGCGTAAGACCCGTTCCAAACTGATGGGGGCCCCATCAAAAGCAAATAGCAAAGCCGTCAGTGTCAGCGACGCTCAATTCGCAGAAAAGCTGCGGACGCACGAAGTCCAAACGCGCCAACATCCTCTTTGCCCAATGTGAAGCATGGCCGTCGGTGGTGCGTTATAGGACGCCGCAGCTTGATCAAGCCCCTACGTGAAAAAGGCAGAGTTCCTTGGGGCAGCGCCGCTCTTTGTTTTTAGGGCCCAATCAATCCGCGCGTGTACCTGTCACTTTCCTCATGGGGCCACGTGAGTTGTCACTGTTCCCCCTCCCACACACAAAGGGTTTAGGTCAAGAAGTTTGGCAAGACGACGAAGACCAGATCACTGGCCGGAAAGCGCGGCAGGAGATGATGATGATGATGATGATGATGATGATGATGATGGTAGGATGATGATGCTGATGTGGTAGGATGATGATGGTGATGACGACGAAGATGATCGTGACGATGAGGATGCTTACAGTCACTAGCTAGCAGCGTGACCTTTCCCCCAAAAGACTTGGTTGAAGGGCCCTTCCTAAAGGCGCTTGGTCTGTCTAGCTGAAGCTTCAGCACTTGTAAGAGTCTAGCGCTTGCAAAGACTTGATCAAGTTTTAGCGCTTGGTCTGTCTAGATCAGGCTTTAGCGCTGGTAAGAGTCTGGCACTTGCAAGAGCCTTCATTAATCTTTAGCGCTTGGTCTGTCTAGCTCAAGCTTTAGCACTTGCAAGAGACTTGATCAAGCTTTTGCATTTGCAAGAGACTTGACCAATTTTTTGCATTTGCAGGAGACTTGACCAAGTTTTCTTCGAGCTCGCAGGAGGTGCGCGCTTTGATTTTCCATTTTTGGCCACTTGCAGCCACTTGCGAGTGGCTGCAAGTGGCTGCAAGTGACTGCTACTTCTGCCCGGAGAATATCATGATTTCTCCGCACGCAGTTCTGAAGAAAACCAAGAATTCTGCAATGCTGTTCTGCGAAGAAATTCCGGTTTCTCCCGAGCTGCGCTCGGAGAAATCATGAAATAATCCAAGACTTTTCCGAAAACAAATTCCAAACTTCTGCAGAGCTAGCGACGAAGAAATCGTACAGTTTTTACAAAAAGATCTCAAAGTACAGTGTTGAAATTTACACGCTTGAGTGACAAGTGGCTGCAAGTGACTGCCAAGTGGCAACCTGAGCAAGTGGCTGCAAGTGGCTGCAAGTGACAGAAAAAGACAAAATTAAGATGTACGTCATTTGCTCGCTCTCTGCACGTTTTTGCAGTTGCAGGAGACTGGACCAAGTTTTAGCATTTGCAAGAGACTTGAAAAAGTTTTAGCATTTGCGAGAGATTTGACCACGGTTTAGCATCTGCGAGAGACTTGACCACGTTTCAGGATTTGCGAGAGACTTGGCCAAGTTTTAGCATTTGCGAGAGACTTGACCAAGTTTTAGCACTTGCGAGAGACTTGACCAAGTTTTGTCTTGACATCTCGCTCTTTCACTTAATTATCTTTCAAGCTGGGGCGGACTAAGCGAGAGAACGGGAGAAGCAACCCTCTCGCAGGATTCGGCCTGTCGAGTGCCCAAACGGCCCAAACGTGTATAGCTAAATTTGACCCATGCTCGGGCGATGCGAAATGCGAATTCTGTGGTTGTACCTTCTCGCAGGATCGGGCTGGTCGAGCGATAAAGCGTGTAGCGAAACGCAAATTTGACCGCAGGATCCGGCCTGTCCAGTGCCCAAACGTGTAGCGGAATCAAAATTTGACCGGTGCTCCGGTTCCTCGAGTCCTCAAACGTGTAGCCAAATCTGAAATTGCCCATGGTTGGGCGACTCGCAGGATCCGGCGGGTCGAGTGCCCAAACGTGTAGCGGCGTGCAAATTCTGCCCATGCCTGCCCAACCCTCTCGCAGGATCCGGCTCGTGGCCTCAGAGCTGGCAAGCTTATACAGTACACATGTTGTATACGGGACTTGTGTGTGAAGTGGCCTCAGATGTGGTTTCCGCAGGATCTGGCGTGCCTCTCGCAGGATCGGGCTCGTGGCCTCAGAACTGGCAAGCTTATAGTTAAGGTGGCCTCAGATTGGTCTCCGCAGGATCCGGTGTGCTTGCGCGACCCTCTCGCAGGATCCGGCTCGTGGCCTCAGAGCTCACAAATGTAGTGGGGAAGCAGCTTCTGTGAGAGGTGCCCTCAGATGTGGTCTCCGCAGGATCGGGTGTGCTTGCGCGGGATCCGGCTCGTGGCCTCAGAGCTGGCAAGCTTATAGCTCCAAACTTATGGTAGTGGAATGATCGAGGTCTCAAGTTTTGTCAGTTGGTGTCGTGATGTCTAATACGTCTGTCGGTCAGTTCTCAGGCACACCAAGCTCCCAATGGACGTCTGCATCTACAAGCCATTATGGCAGCAGCTCTTTGACAGTCTCCCTAGCAGGTGCCAACGCTGTACCTTCTTTGTTGGCGGCTTCGCGAGGAAGTATGGATTGACTTCAATCTACGATCAGAACATGGCGCACATCCGGAAGTGGATCACCTCCGCTGGCTTTGAGGCCTGCCAAAACCAAAGATCGGCAAGAACTGTAAGGAAAGTGCTTGGAAAGTAGCCCAGCCTTCACATGTGCGCAAAAATTTTACTTCTATGCAGTAAAGTTGTTGAACTGGAAATGGTTGACCGACTCCGGGTGCTACCGTGGTTGGCTTTCACGGCGCGCGGTAAGTTATTGGGGGCCTTTCTCATTGCGTGCGTTGTTGCCCCTAAACAAAGGAAAGTTGTCCATCGGCAAGGGGCGCTGGGATGGGAAGGGGACCTGGGAATGTACTGTAATGTTTCTTGAAGAACTTAACTTGTTTCAGTATGCCTTCCACAAAAGCATCCCTCCGCAAAAGCAGGCACTTATTGCAAATGAAGGGTCGATCCTTCCTGAAGCGTTGAATGATGTCAGAGTCAAAGCGAAGAGTATGCCTTACTGAAAATACTGAAAGGTTCAAAACACTCATCACCGCATTGAAACAAAGGCTCATTGACATACTTTAACATCTTTGTTTGTTTCTTTCAGGCCAAGTTTTGCTTGTTTTAACAGTGATTTCAACAAGACATGTTGTCTGTTTGCATGCTTAAGGGTGCCTGTGCTTTCAAAAACTGTCTAAGAAGAGGGTTCTTGGTTTTGGCGTCAAGAACTTCATCCCCAAAAGATATGAGCAACCTTCTCCAGAGTTTGTAAGATATTCCGCTAAGCCGCAACTACACCAGTTCTGGTTCCAGCAGGGCTCTCGCTGTCGTCTCGTGTTTGGGGGACAGCTTTGCACAAGGCTCAAAGCAAACGTCTGAACAGGGCCCTGCAACAGGGTTAGCCTTGAGAGAGTTGTCGTCACTGAACAGGTGCATGCCATGGCAGAAAAAGCAGGAAGATTGAAATAGAGTCTTGGCTATGGTGACCCAGACTTTGCTCACTTAGTACAACAAGGTGCTGCTTTGTGGGAGGCACTGGGGTGATGGCTCTGAAGCTTCTGTGCCCAACTCACAAATTTTTGATTTTTCGGAAAGGCGCCAAGCCCTGAAAAAGGACCAGGAACCAGCCCATGGTAGAGGACCAGGGAGCTTTTGTCGTGGCGTTGTGTAGAGACATTTTAAACAAACAGCTTGCGTAGGGGGACGGGCGGTGTGTGCTCCATCGCTTTGTTTTGTGTGCTAGGGCAGCTCTTTGTGACCATTGTGCATGGTCCTTGCAAAGCCCTGCGTCAGGCTGAGCCCTGGTGGATGGTATTCAGACCAATTTTTTTGGCAAGAAGAGTTTGATGAAGGATCGGAACCCTATAGCCAAAAACTAGCACCAAGCTCTGAGTTTCCATGTCTGTTTTCACCCGAAGGTGGCAGGCGCGGACCCCTTCTTCAAAACAAAACACAAGTTCTTGAAGCAAAAGGTCGCATTGCGCTCCCAAAGATTTGTGAAGCATATGCTACCTGGCCTGGGTTGGACGGTGCAGAAGCCCAGCTGATTTGGCTCGTGCAAAGGTTCAGGTTCACCAAGAAAGTTTTGAAAAACATGAAGAGAGGACAGCTTGTTCTTTTTTGCAATGGTTTCTGGCCCTACCCTTGCGGAGAGCGCGTCGGAACCTTGCTCGCAAAAGATGAGCGTCTGAATTGCTCACCGCTATGTGGCGTTCAAGACGCGCTGCTCCGCTCTGCTCCCACAAAGAAGCCTAGAGGCGATGATGATCTCCTTCCCCTTGAGGGTGAGGTGGGAAAACCCGACGCCAGAAAGGAATGGAAGAAGAAGGATTGCAAAACGGAGCAGAAAAGGAACCGGATGAAAAGCAATATGCAGTGGTTTTGTGAACCCTCTTCTTTTCGCAATTGGTTTCTTTATCCCGCACG
>CAXIVM010001425.1:0-29574 GCA_964035705.1 Porites rus | reverse complement strand
CTTGTATATCACTCTTGTGGGACGCTCTCGTAGGACACTCTTGTGGGACACTCTTGCGGAACTCTCTTGTAGGACTCTAACACGCGCCTGCCACGAAATGTGACCTCCGCCACACCTCAGAACCTCACGGTTCCCTGCGCCTGCCACGAAAATCGCACTTCCACACCTCAAAGCCCGCACAAAGTACTGCGCCTGCCACGAAAAGTGACAATATCATATCATGTGAGCTTCAACAAAATTTGCACCACACCACACGTTGGGAATGATTTCGACAGGTTCCGAGCACACTCCCATCCACGAAAACACAGCTTCTACACAACATCCTGAAACGCAAATCCCAATGTCACACCCACATCCAACACCCCAAAAGCACCGCCCTCCAAAGGCCAACCCCAATGTGGCTACGCAGAAAACTGCGGATCTCACAAAGCGCTGCACCTGCGCAGTAAAATGATCCTCCACACTTCAACATCATACGTCTCCACACGTTTCCTCGCTATTTCACACGAATCTAACACGTCTTGCTTCCATCCAAACCCCCTCCAAAACCTTCCCCCAATGGCAGCGCCTCAGCGCTCTACCGCGGACGGCTGTGAAGGGTTGACAACGGTTGCGGACGCTGCCACAACGAGTCGCGAACAAGGCTCTACGCCCAGACTCCCCAGACCCCAGAGTTAAACGAGAACCCTTCGCTACGCATTCGGGAAAAATCCTGGGAAATGCGGTCGGGGAGCAGAGCTTAGTGTGACACATTTCGGGGACGGGCGACGAAATCTGAGATTGGGATCGACTCGTCCTTTCCATGTTGGATCCGACTCACAGCCGTATGGCTGTGAGTCATGAGGTTGACATCCCTCACAAGGGGATCTGCTTATTTTAAGGGGTCAGCCATGGTGCCCAGGTGCCATGCATAAGCATCACGAATTACGTGGGTCCACCTTCTTGCGGGCTTGGTGGATGCTTTTTTGTGCCACTGGCAGGGTCTAGGGCTTGGAGGCCTTGAGGCTGGTGAAGAGGAAGTCCAGAAATGTCCAAAAAGCAACTCGACTGCTCTGAATCCATGGCTTCGAAGCCCTTCATGGGCACCCTGTGAAGCCCTTGATGGACAGTCTGTCTTGCGGAAGCTTTGGATACATTCAAGCCCTTGCAGTTACTAAGTTACTAAGACGCTGATATACTGCATGTTGGTTGATGCAAGATCTTTGGGTCACACCAGAAATCGAAATACCTCCAGCTTTCTGTCACAACTTGGCCCAAAGAATTCGATTATTCTTCACAATCCTCTCCATAGATGGTAGGAAGAAATCTGTCACACAATTCATACATAAGGGGCACAAGAATCGGTCCTTCATGCGTCCGCAATTGAGCTTTGCCACCGAAAATGACCTGAAATGACCCTCTCATCCGGTAGATCCTTCAAAAAAGGCGGGCCGGGGGGGGGAGGTTCTCCCGCAGAACCTCAAAAAGCTGTGTCCAAATCCACCCACACAACATCCACCCGTCCTCTTCAGGGTTCACCCCGCTGTTCATGGTTCCCCCAAAGCAGTGAAATCCAAGCCTCCGCCCCATCTCTCCGACGGATCCCTAATAAAAAAAGGTGGAGTAAAAACGATGGGTTCATGGCTTCGTTTCAGGCCCAACGAGTGGACCTAGGACACCTGACTGGCGCGGCGAATTCCTCGCGGGAATGACCTCCCAATTCCGGGTCCAGCCACCGTCATTCCTTGCTTTCGTCGCACCAGTCAGTCTTTGGGGGAAGTCCTTGGAGCCGCGAGGAAAATCGGAGCCTGCCCAGTGATGTTGTTGTCCCGCTCATATTCCTTCACCTTCGCCAGCCCCACAGCCTGCACAGCTCGCTGTGTAAACGCGAACACCTGGAAGCCTGAAGTGTGTAGACATATCATGTGTGTGTGTGTGCGTGTGTGTGTGTGTGTGTGTGTCTGTAGTGCAGATATATATATGCATATATATGGTGGAAGCATGTGAACCTAACCAAATGTTCGGAAGTGTTCTTCCTTTATTCCCTGCAGCTGACTGCAACTGACGGTTCATCACTTGTGCTTGCTCACTTGCACCAAAGAAAGCCAAGAACACACATCTTTGTACTGATGCGACCTATCCCTGGACACCCATCCCATCCTCCTTCATCCCGGACATCCACCGCCTCGATGTCACTGGCCGACTGGCCCCCCATCTTGCTAACCGAGATCGCCACCTGAGCCGAGAACGCTGCTCCGCGCCCTGGAACCGACCTGCTCGACCGGGACCGCCGGGAACCGCTCGGGGCCCCGGACCGGCGCCGCACCACCGCCGCTCAACTGGTCCAAGACCCGGAGCGGGACGCTGACCTGTTCCCGGGCTGAGGCGGGCTGAGGCGGCCCAAAGCGTTTCGGCGCGAGGTCGGGGGGACCAACATGAGTGAAGGGATGGGGACGGCGTGAAGCTGAGCGCTACCAACCGAAGAGTTTGGAGGTGGTTCACAAGGTGCCTACAGTGCGGCAGACAGGCAGACACCAAGCCATTGAATCCTTTTGGGGTCTTATCTCTTACTGAAGTCATCAAGAGGCCTCCCAACACCTTTGTTCGTTGCTCCACAAGAGCACAGCACTTCAATTCAGGAACCACCAAAGCACAAGCACTGTCACTGAAAAGGGCACCATTTCTCAGCTTGGCTTTCAGGGACCTCATGGCCGCCATGGCCGCCACGGCCCACGGCCCCGCCTGCGGTGCAAAGCTGCCGTCGGTCTGTGCCGCAGCCACAGAGACGGACGGTTGTCCTGGTGGCGGGCAATGTGCACGGCCCAGGTGTGGCTCGGAAAAGCCTCCGGGCGGCCCACGGTTCGGCGATCAGTCTAGGCACCAGGAAAACACCGCGAGTTCTGCTTGCACTTTCCTCAAAAGAAACTCTGCGTTCTGCTTTGCATGCTTGTCTACTTTGGTGTATGTTGACTCACACGACCCACCCACCCACCTCTTGGACACCGAACCATGGAATTCCAGACGATGAAACAAAAGATTGGAGGCTTTGAAGGAGGTGGTATTTGCTGTGGCCACAGCAAATACCACACTCTTTGAATCACTAACTGGCACGCTCAGTTCCAGAATAATGGCGGGAAAAAAAAGAAGGCATCCCAACATCTACACTCCCAAAAACTAACATGGACCCTGACATCCTGGCCCCCTTGGAAGATTGTTTTTCCTCGTCCCCAACCGAGAGCGTGGGTTTTCAGGGTCGGGATCGGCTACGGCTTCATCGTCGGGTGTAGCCCGCCCCTGTCCTCAGACGTCGACCCCCCCCCGCGCCCGGTCTTCGCTCCTTGATTGGCCGCTGCGACAAAGGTTAATAAGGCGACCTCAACCGGCGGGCTGAGGCACGGTCGCCCGGTCTGACGCCGAGGTGAGCGAGACATGCGAGCGAGGTACGGTGGCGGGGTCCTCGAAAGCCCCTTCCTGAAAAAGAAAGAGAGGTAGCCAGTGACCGTTATCATAGGAGCCTATATATACTGGGGTACCTATGGGAAAGTCCAACTAGGGTCCTTCAACCTCTGGTGGGCTTCGTGACATTGCCTCCAGAGTCGTTGCCAATACCCGATGGAATACCCCAGCCCAATGCCTCTCAAATGCCCCCGCATGGCGCGGTGACCCTATGGCGCCACCACGCCTCTCAACATGTCCAATTCCAAGCTGAGACAGTCTCAACATGTGGTGTCTCGTCGGCCCGGGCCGATTGATCTTTATTTTATTCTTCCAAATTCCGAGGTGCTCATTGATCATGCACAGGCAAAAACACCGGTACCATGTGGCGATCCTCTCAGGTTCACCCACGTATCACCCTTCAACAAATGAAGAACTGCTTCAGATCCCGAAGAATCCTATCAAACAATCGTGGAATATCTTGGATATTAATCCATTCAGGCGACCAGTCCAAACATCTGTCGCTAGCTCCAACCTACCAACCTACCAATTCCATCAAATGTCCCATCCACTCAAAGGGTCCACTTCACCACCCCCGTTGCTACTGACTACCTACGGTCGATCCAGGTGACATGGTGACGTCAATTGGTAGGATGTCAAAAAAAAGGATTCACTTCAGCACCTAATATACTTCAACAGATCCCCCAACATCCACCCCCGCACATGGAAGGAGTTGCAGCAGCACCTTCTTTCTAGCCCACCCCACCCCACAAGTTGCCTGCACCTCCCCACCAGTTTTCAATGCACTTTCGAACACCCCAGCAGCTGCAAAAAGGTCAGAGTCACATGGCTTCGAGTGACAGGGCTCAGTTGCTGCGCCCAGTTCGATCCAGCTCTCTGGCTCCAGCCCACTCCACTCGCTAAGGCGCCGTGATCGTGGAGCCCGCAGAGGTGGCCACCGTGCTGAAGATCGGCTCGGTGAGCGGTTCACCTGCCCGAGCTTCGGAAGGAAGAGACCCGAGGCTTCGAGACAGGTTATGAAGGGTCATGAATTGTTCATGGGTTTGTGAAGGCGAGATGAGACTCGGAATCCTTCCAAAGGTGTCGCACGGATCGATTAGCATTGATGTTTCTCGTCCTGAAGCCCGGACGCTGAGCTGCCCAAGGCCGCGACTGGTACCGATCACAATGAAACGAAAGATCCGGGCTTGGTCTGAGGTCAAGGAGCCAAGAACTGGCATCTTACCTGGGTGCCTGATCCACTTCCTGCTTCTGGCTTCACAGGGAAACTCCAAATGGATGGTAGCTCCGAATCCCAAAAAAATCCAAAACATACAGCCACAGGTTTTGACCCATCCCCATTAAAGAAGATTATTCGATCAGTGCAGATCCCCTTTCCATCGGACCAGGAGCCCAAGCATGATTCTCTGGGTATATCCCATCCCCTGCAACAGTGGATGATGATGATGATGATGATGATGATGATGATGAGGAGGAGGAGGAGGAGGAGGGCGGTCAGTAAAGGCAGTTACAGCTCCTTTCTCAACTCTTACAGCTCCTGGACCCCGGTTCGACTTCCCACCTTCCAGACTCTCCAAGAGCGAGGACATGAGTTGGCCCTGCGGAACCCGTGCTCCGTCGCTTTTCAGGGACGGAGCCCAACGGACGTGGGGGAGACCGGTCCAGGGACGGTGTTTACTGTCCCTTCCAAGAGAAGAAGAAGAAGAAGAACTGTTGGGAAGACATGGTGACCTCTTCATTTGGGCCACACTCTTTTGTGTTGTTCAACAAACTTGGCCAGTATTGGGGAAAACACATGGCAACAAAATCAACATCAACACAATAATACGCCTCTCCCCGTCCTTTCCAGCCTTTTGGGTCTCCCAACATTTCTTTGTTGTGCTTGAAACTCCAAGCAAAAGAAACGCTCTAAACAAGCAAAGCCACAACCTCCTCCTCCGCTGGGTTTCCTCACAACCTCCTCCTCTTCTGCACGATCCAGCGCGGCGATGGCACGCTGTGCGACTGCTTCCACCTGTGTGCAGCATCCGATCACCAGGGAACCGGATGAAAAAACTCTTTTCCCCGGGCGAAAAGCAGCTACACCACTTGCCCTCGCGCAAAAAGAACGGGTGTCGGAAAAAAGGTCGTGAAGTCGTGTGGAACTAGACCATTCACAGTCCCAAAACAGCTCACGGCCGGCCATGGTCGTCGTGGTCGTCGACGACAAGGTGGTTGTGCCTCACCAAGCGGTGCTGGGCCGACGTGCGGGCCCCCGTCACGTCGTGGGCGTTTGGTGCGACGCGGACGGAGGAGGCGTCCGGGATGGACCGTTAGTAGGGCCGGGGGCTGAAAAGCATAAGAGATGCAGGGCTTTGTGTGGACCTGTATGGTCAGAATGCAAAGATCCTTGGACTGGCATACCGGCGTGCTGGCAATAATTTGGGGCCCCAGGGTAGAAAGAGGACAGTGATGTGCGCCATGCCTTTGTTATCGAGAATCACCCTTCCAAGGACGTGCGGCCGCCAAACTGCCCGAGGGTATACCTGCTGACCCTTCTAACTCAGACAAGGCCTGTTAAAAGAGTACGGCTCATCAACGCACCATCAACTCCCTCATACACCCCAGCAACCATTTTTTTTGACGTCGGTTTTCGGGAGGACACGCCGGCTTCAGCCGCGTCCTCTCTATCAGCTCTTCGACATGGAAGGTATGCTGTTTCTGAGGCCGCCCACTCGTGATGGTTGCAGTAGTGCCTTAGCATCCACCCGTGCACATCTCCGTGGTCAGGATTCTAGACGCGAGGTGGAAATCAAATTCGAACCCTGCAGGCCCCAAAGTTTTAAGCAAGCCGTGCACAAGTCAAGTCTTTCGCAAATGCCAAAGTTTGGTCAAGTCTCTTGCAAATGCTGAAACTTGGTCAAGTCTCTTGCAATGCTGAAACTTGGTCAAGTCTCTTGCAAATGCAAAAATTTGGCCAAACTTCTTGCAAGTGCTAGACTCTGTCAAGACCAAACTTGGTCAAGTCTCTCGCACACAATAACTTGGTCAAGTCTCTCGCACATGCCAAAACTTGGTCAAGTCTCTCGCAACTGCTAAAACTTGGTCAAGTCTCTTGCAAATGCAAAAACTTGGTCAAGTCTATTGCAAGTGCAAAAGTTTGGTCAAGTCTCTTGCAAATGCAAAGACTTGATCAAGCTTTTGCAAGTGCTAGGCTCTTACAAGTGCTAAAGCCTGAGCAAAGCTCTTAAAAGTGCTAAAGCCTTGGCAAGGTTTTGCAACTGCTGAAACTTCATCAAGTCTCTTGCAAGTGCTAGACTGTGTCAAGACCAAACTTGGTCAAGTCTTTTGCAACCGCTGAAACTTGGTCAAGTCTCTTGCAAGTGCAAAAACTTCGTCAAGTCTCGTGCAAATGCAAAAAACTTGGTCAAGTCTATTGCTAGTGCTAGGCTCTTACAAGCGCTAAAGCCTGAGCAAAACTCTTACAAGTGCAAGATTTTGCAATTGCTAAAACTTGATCAAGTCTCTTGCAAGTGCTAGACTCTTACAAGTCCTTAAACCTGAGCTAGACAGACCAAATCCTAAAAAACTTGATCAAGCCCGCTTCCCGTACTACGCGTCTACTACAAAATCTTCTAGGTGACCACATCTGAGGCCACCTCACACAGAAGCTGCTTCCCGTACTGCATTTGTACTATAAGCTTGCCAGTTCTGAGACGGTCGCGCAAGCACGCCGGATCCTGCGGAGATCACATCTGAGGCCACCTCCCACAGAAGCCAGCCGGATCCTGCGAGAGGGTTCATTCGGCACCCGTCAAATTCGCACTTCGCTACACGTTTGGGCACTCGACACGCCGGATCCTGCGAGACGGTTCACCTGGAACACATCAAAATCGCGTTTCTCTACTTGTTTGGGCACTCGACAGGCCGGATTCTGCGAGAAGGTTCACCGCCAACCACGAGAATTCGCGCTTCGCTATACGCTTGGGCACTCGACAGGCCGAATCCTGTGAGAGGGTTGCTTCTCGCGTGCTCTCGCTTGGTCTGCCCCGGCTTTAAAGATAATTGAAAGAGCGAGATGTCAAGACAAAATCTGTCAGGTCTCTCGCAAACGCTAAGACTTGGCAAATGCTAAAACTTGGTCAAGTCTATCAAGTCTCTTGCAAATGTCTTGCAAGTGCTAGACTCTTACAAGTGCTAAAGCCTGAGCTAGACACACCAAGTGCTAAAGCTTGAGCAAATCTCTTGCAAGTGCTAGACTCTTGCAAGTGCTACAGCCTCAGCTAGACAGACCAAGTGCTAAAGCTTGATCAAGTCTCTTGCAAGTGCTAGACTCTTACAAGTGCTAAAGCCTCAGCTAGACAGACCAAGTGCCTTTAGGAAGAGCCCTTTGACCAAGTCTTTCGCGAAAAACCTGCTCCTGAAAAAGTGTTCCTCTGCACCTAACTATCCCTCATGTCCCTCATGTGGTAGCTTCATTCGAAGTCTGAATGTCGGATGGCAGTCCCTTCGTCTTTCGCAACCGGATCTTTTTTCCGGCCGGGTCCCCGGGCTGCTGCTGCTGCTCGAGGTGCTCGAGGTGGTAGAAGCTGGCCAAGTCGTGCGCCGTTCCCGATGGCTGGTGTCTGTTGATCCACGTGGGTCGACTGAAAAAGTGGCAGGGACCAAGTACACTCGGAAGTATCGTTATGTGGATGGAATTCGACCCCGACTTAAAACAGTTTGGTGTAAGAAGTAAGAAGCCAAGGACACATCTTGTTGCATTCTTCTGCTTGAACCATCTCTTTTTTGGACCGTTCCCTTCGAGTGGCCAGACCAAGAAACCCCTTTCCCTCGACGGCTCGTTGGACTGGGCCAACTCCTTGGCAGCTCCATCTTGACTCATGTCCAAGGCACTGGAGGTCGTCGAGGTGGTCGTGGTGGTGTTGGTGAAGGTGGTCGAACTGGTCCTCAGATTGCAGCGTTTCAGATGGCGCTACCGTCGTGGTTCGGTGCTTGGAGGAGGAGAGGTTTGGAGTCGTGCCATGGCACAACTTGAAGTGGCGACGCAAATGGATTGAAATGGTGCAACTCAGCGAAATTTGGTGCAACTCACAGGAAATCTTTGTTGTTTTTTCCAGAGGAAGGAAGATTTTGGGGGGAGAGTGAAAGCGAAAGAAGCAAGAGCTTCTGGTGTAGGAGTTTGAAGGTGTCCATCTTGGCTTCAGGATGCTTGAGGCATAAGTATCCTAGAAGATGTGTTTGGTTGACAAGACAAATGTCCATGTCTACTTCATATTCATGAAACACACGTCCGATGGAGTTAATGACTTGCCCAAACAATCAGAAGCAGACACATTCTTGGAGGACAAAAAGTATATTCACGAAGAACCACCACATTTATTTACCTGTTTCTGGACTGGAGACAGCAAGTCCTCTCCTATTCCTCTTCCGAACATCCGGCATCAAAGCCTCCAAATGAGCCATGGCTTCTACAAATCCATCGAGTCTAGGTCCATCCGCACCGCCCAGCCAAACAGCCCCAAAGGACTCCTGCTCTTCTGTGCTTCGAAACCGTGCTTCGCTTTGTCATAACCGTGCCAAGCATCGAGGTGGAGGAGGTGGAGCTACTGGTACTCGATGTGGAGCTGCTGGACGTTGAGCTGGAGCTTGTCGACCTTGCTCCGAGGTGCCAAGAAAAACGGGGTTCCCGGGGGGCGAAGGGGTGAAACACGGTGTATTTGGGGTTCCGGGCGGTGTGTGTGTGTGTGTGTGATCTAGCATCTAGCTGGCAGGTGCAGAGCATGTGCGATGGATCAGCTGGGCTTGGACATTTCACGGGCGGACCATGAAAAAACGAAGCGCGTGGCACAGCATGGCCTCTGTTGCAGGACGCTTCTCGCGCTTCGTCTAGCTTTCTCTAGAGAGATTGTTGGCGCAATGCACAGGTGGCAAAGAACAAACATGGAACACTGGCACGCTGCAGGAAACTCTGGGAGCAATTCCAGTGTCTCTCGTGGTTGCGAACCAAAGTGAGTCTGGCGAATCTTCAACAAGTGGCGAACGTTGCCGAAAAAAGTTCGTTCCCAGTGCTCCATCCCCACCTGTGAACCAACATTCACATTCTAGGTCTGATCAAAGTCCTATGCCTCAAAAGCAGAGGAAGCTCTTTTCATTGGTATTGCAGCACCCTTCTTGCAAACCGATGGTTCTTTCCCATAAGAACTGACCCCCGGAAGAAGAAGAAGAAGAAAACGAACCGCTCTCTTGAAGAGTTCTGGTTTCCACCATTCTCCGGGTATCTTGAAGTCTTGCAAGATGGAGTGCCTGAGTGCCTAGTACAGGTATCTACGGTCTAGCTTCTAGCATGATATGGAGTAAGTTTATCTACAGTCGACTTGATATGGAGTGCCTTAGTTTCTACCATGCCTCGCTCTTCTTTCGCGTTGACAACGATCAGGCTGTGCCCTCCGGCGTGGAGCTCGTACTGGAGGAGCTGCTGGAGGTGGAGGAACTACTGGTGCTGGAGCTGCTCGTACCTGCCAGCATACCAGCGTGCGCAACAAAGGAACCTCCAGAATTCGACCTGAAGAATTCCGGAAACATCGGCAGCAGAGCACCTACTACTCTGACCCAGCTCAAGGAGGCACCCAGAGGCTGGAGGCTTCTCGTGACCATGGATTCTGCTCGCAGCTCATTCGCAGTTGGGAGGTTCTTCGTACATCTGGCTAGCTCAGGACTCCCAGGAAGGGTGGGAACAGACTCTTCATCCCCACCTCATGCCCACAGATTCTAGTTGAGTCTAGATGCCACAAGGCAGCCCAAGACAGAGGCTTTTTCACACAGAACTGCAGGATTCTTGGTGGGCCCAAGCTGATGCCTACATGTTCTCACCTCAGAAATACATCTAAAGGTGCCAACCAAGAAAATCTGAATGTCAGCCTCTGAAGCGAAACCCGGCAAGCGATTTCAGCGAGCCCATTCAAGTCTACTCGTTGTTCTCATCACAACTACTGTGTCTCCCCACCGTCCTCTTCAGACATCACCACCCAAAAGAGATGTCTTCCCACCGGGCGCAGCCGAGCGCACTGGAGCTGGAGGTGCTGGTGGTAGTTGAGCTGGAGTGCGTGGTGGTACTGCTGCTAGTTGAGGTGGAGCTGGTGCCTTGGTCACAGCATGGTGAGGGTTCTGGCACAACGCGTGGGATGAGCTGCTGAGAAATGGTGGTGACATGACGAGAGGCAAACAAGTCGCCAGCTCTATGAGAGGGCCTGAATGAGAAATGCCTGACCAACAAGCATCAAGCAAAGGCACTTGTGGAGGTCGTACTTGTTGACGAAGTGCTGGTTGATGTCGAGGAGGTCGAAGAGGAGCTAGTGGATGTGCTTGATGTGCTTGTGGAAGATGTGCTTGTAGAAGATGTGCTGCTGGATGTTGTGCTTGTTGAAGACGAGCTCGTCGATGTTGATGATGTTGATGAAGAGCTTGTCGAAGTACTTGAAGTGCTTGTGGAAGAAGTGCTTGTAGATGAAGAGCTGCTCGATGTTGTGCTCGTTGAAGATGAGCTCGTCGAGCTTGTTGATGTTGATGAGGAGCTTGTTGAGGTACTTGATGTGCTTGTGGATGATGTGCTGCTGGATGTTGTGCTTGTGGATGATGTGCTGCTGGATGTTGTGCTGCTGCTCGTGGTCGATGTGGAACTTGTGCTTGAAGATGTGGATGTGCTGGAAGATGTTGTGCTGCTTGTGGTTGTGCTTGACGAGGTAGTTGTTGACGTGGTTGTTGAAGTGGTTGAGGATGTGGTGCTGCTAGAGGTCGTGCTTGATGTGGTGCTGGAGCTTGATGAAGTGGAGGATGATGTACTTGACGAAGTTGTTGTGGAAGTGCTGGAAGATGTTGTGGTCGATGTGGTGCTACTTGTTGTTGATGTCGTACTAGATGTGCTGGAAGAGGTAGAGCTACTCGTAGAAGTGCTCGTCGAGCTTGTTGATGTTGATGAGGAACTTGTTGAGGTACTTGATGTGCTGCTGCTTGTTGTCGATGTGGAACTTGTGCTTGAAGATGTGGATGTGCTGGAAGATGTTGTGCTGCTTGTGGTTGTGCTTGACGAGGTAGTTGTTGATGTGGTTGTTGAAGTGGTTGAGGATGTGGTGCTGCTAGAGGTCGTGCTTGATGTGGTGCTGGAGCTTGATGAAGTGGACGATGATGTACTTGACGAAGTTGTTGTGGAAGTGCTGGAAGATGTTGTGGTCGATGTGGTGCTACTTGTTGTTGATGTCGTACTAGATGTGCTGGAAGAGGTAGAGCTACTTGTAGAAGTGCTCGTCGAGCTTGTTGATGTTGATGAAGAGCTTGTTGAGGTACTTGATGTGCTTGTGGATGATGTGCTGCTGGATGTTGTGCTTGTGGATGATGTGCTGCTGGATGTTGTGCTGCTGCTCGTGGTTGATGTGGAACTTGTGCTTGAAGATGTGGATGTGCTGGAAGATGTTGTGCTGCTTGTGGTTGTGCTTGACGAGGTAGTTGTTGATGTGGTTGTTGAAGTGGTTGAGGATGTGGTGCTGCTAGAGGTCGTGCTTGATGTGGTGCTGGAGCTTGATGAAGTGGAGGATGATGTACTTGACGAAGTTGTTGTGGAAGTGCTGGAAGATGTTGTGGTCGATGTGGTGCTACTTGTTGTTGATGTCGTACTAGATGTGCTGGAAGAGGTAGAGCTACTTGTAGAAGTACTCGTCGAGCTTGTTGATGTTGATGAGGAGCTTGTTGAGGTACTTGATGTGCTTGTGGATGATGTGCTGCTGGATGTTGTGCTTGTGGATGATGTGCTGCTGGATGTTGTGCTGCTGCTTGTGGTCGATGTGGAACTTGTGCTTGAAGATGTGGATGTGCTAGAAGATGTTGTGCTGCTTGTGGTTGTGCTTGACGAGGTAGTTGTTGATGTGGTTGTTGAAGTGGTTGAGGATGTTGTGGAAGATGTGCTGGAGCTTGTGCTGCTAGACGTACTTGTGGAAGATGTGGATGTAGACGAGGAACTTGTGGTGCTGCTTGTTGTACTGCTGGAAGATGTGCTTGTGGATGTGGTACTGCTGCTAGACGTAGTAGTCGAGCTGGTGCTGCTTGATGTGGTGCTAGTTGACGATGAGCTGGTAGAAGTGCTTGTGGTACTACTGCTCGTTGTACTAGACGACGTGGAGCTCGTCGAAGAACTTGTGCTCGTGCTAGAGCTGCTTGTGGATGTGCTACTTGAAGTCGTGGATGAGCTTGTGGACGTTGTGCTGCTGGTGGATGTGGTGGTCGATGTGGTACTCGTGGAAGATGTGCTGCTGGAAGTGGTGGAGGTGGAGGAAGTGCTAGATGAAGTACTGGAGCTGCTGCTTGATGTTGTGGAAGTTGTCGAGGAGCTGGTGGAAGAGGTGCTGCTCGTAGATGTGGTGGTGGACGTACTTGAGGTGCTGCTGGTGGACGTGCTGCTTGTCGAAGTACTGCTTGACGTAGTTGAGGTGCTTGATGTACTTGTTGAGCTAGTTGATGTGGAAGATGTGCTGGAAGAGGTGGTCGAGGTGCTGCTTGTTGATGTGCTTGTTGATGAAGTTGAACTTGTTGAAGAGCTGGTAGAGGAAGTGCTACTCGATGAAGTGCTTGTCGAAGTGGTCGAAGTGCTACTGGTAGATGTGCTTGTTGATGTAGTGGAGGTGCTCGACGTAGTAGTCGAGCTGGTGGACGAGGAAGAGGTGCTTGATGAGGTAGTTGAGGTGCTGCTACTAGAGGTACTGGTCGAAGAGGTGCTCGTAGAGGAGGTGCTGGTGGAGGAGGTGCTGGTGGACGAGGTACTGGTGGAGGAGGTGCTAGTTGATGTTGTGGAGGTGCTACTAGTAGAAGTGCTACTTGATGTTGTGGATGTGCTCGAAGTGCTACTGGAGCTAGTTGAGGTAGAGGATGTGCTTGAAGAAGTTGTCGAACTGCTGCTGGATGAGGTGCTGCTTGTTGATGTTGAGCTCGTTGAAGAGCTGGTAGAAGAAGTGCTGGTTGATGAGGTACTGGTGGAGGAAGTAGAGGTGCTACTGGTAGAAGTGCTTGTAGATGTTGTAGAGGTGCTTGAAGTGCTAGTGGAGCTAGTAGATGAAGATGAAGTGCTTGATGAAGTAGTTGAAGTAGTACTGGATGACGAACTTGTTGTTGATGTGGAGCTTGTCGAGGAGCTGCTTGAAGATGTGCTGGTAGATGAAGTACTTGAAGAAGTGCTTGAGGTACTTGTTGATGACGTGGAGGTTGATGAGGTACTGGTTGAAGACGTGCTCGTAGAGGAGGTGCTGGTGGAGGAAGTACTTGTAGATGAGGTGCTCGATGAAGTGCTTGAGGTACTCGTTGATGATGTGGAGCTGGATGATGTACTGGTTGATGATGTGCTTGTGGAGGAAGTACTTGTGGAGGAGCTGCTTGTAGATGAGGTGCTTGATGAAGTGCTTGAGGTACTCGTTGACGAAGTGGAGCTGGATGATGTACTGGTTGACGAAGTACTTGTCGAAGAGCTGCTTGTAGATGAGGTGCTTGAAGACGTACTTGAAGTACTTGTTGAAGATGTGGAGCTGGATGATGTACTAGTGGATGATGTGCTTGTGGAGGAAGTACTTGTAGATGAGGTGCTCGATGAAGTAGTGGACGTACTCGTTGATGATGTGGAGCTGGATGATGTACTGGTTGATGATGTGCTTGTGGAGGAAGTACTTGTGGAGGAGCTGCTTGTAGATGAGGTGCTTGATGAAGTACTTGAGGTACTTGTTGATGATGTGGAGCTGGATGATGTACTAGTGGATGATGTGCTTGTGGAGGAAGTACTTGTAGATGAGGTGCTCGATGAAGTAGTGGACGTACTCGTTGATGATGTGGAGCTGGATGATGTACTGGTTGATGATGTGCTTGTGGAGGAAGTACTTGTGGAGGAGCTGCTTGTAGATGAGGTGCTCGATGAAGTACTTGAGGTGCTTGTTGATGATGTGGAGCTGGATGATGTACTAGTGGATGATGTGCTTGTGGAGGAAGTACTTGTGGAGGAAGTACTTGTGGAGGAGCTGCTTGTAGATGAGGTGCTCGATGAAGTACTTGAGGTGCTTGTTGATGATGTGGAGCTTGATGAGGTTGTGGTTGATGATGTACTGGAACTTGAGCTGGACGTGCTACTTGTTGAGGTGCTCGTGGTAGAGCTGGTTGTGACTGTTGTGCTACTCGATGATGTGCTCGTGGAGCTGCTGGAAGTAGTGCTAGTAGAAGTACTTGAGCTGCTCGTGCTGGTCGTGCTGGTGGTGGTAACACTCGTGCTAATGGAGGAGGTACTCGTGGAGGATGTGGTACTGGAGCTGCTGCTTGTAGAAGAGCTACTGGTCGATGTGCTTGAAGTGCTGGTTGAAGAGGTGGAGCTGGAACTTGTGCTGCTGCTGCTAGTGGATGTACCTTCAGACACAGCTTGTCTCTTTGCTGTGACAAATTGCAAGGCTCAATGGTCAAGGAAAAGAAGAAAAGAGCCACAAACCATGCCCTTCAGAAACTACCACGGGGACGGCGGCCACACAAAATCATGGGTGTGTTCTCTAGGTGTTTTGAACGTTTAGCTGAAGAAAAGTCTAAAGTTCCAAGGCAATTTCTTGAATGGTTAAGGTCTCCCCATGCTCAATAAGGGAGTTTAACTTCCCGGTTTCCCACAAAGGTGGCTCAGGAAAAGTATTCCAACTCAACCTGCTGTTGTCTGCTTTCCTTTGCACAAACTGGTTTGGTGTGAAAACCCAAAAAGGAGTGCTTCTCCTCTCCTTGTTGTCTGGCAAAAACTGCTGCATCGTCCACAGTCACGAGTCTCTGCAGTCCTAAAATCGTCCACTGAACCAAGGGACTACTGCTGGAGCTTGTTGAGGTGGACGTGGAGGATGTGGAAGAACTGCTGGTACTGCTGCTGGTAGTCGAAGTGCTTGTAGCGGTCGTGCTGCTGGATGAGGTACTGCTGGAAGTGGTACTGGTGGAAGTGGTGCTAGTGGATGAAGTACTGCTTGAGCTGCTGGAGCTGCTGGAGCTGCTCGTGCTGCTGGTGCTGGTACTCGTACTGCTTGTGGAGCTGGATGAAGTGCTGCTGCTTGTGGTGGAGCTGCTGCTGCTACTAGTCGATGAGCTTGAGCTGCTACTGGTAGAGGTGGTTGTAGCAGTAGTGGAGGAGGAGCTGGTTGAGGAACTGCTGGTAGTAGTGCTCGATGTGCTGGAACTGCTGGTGCTACTTGAAGTTGTGCTGGTGGAAGTTGCGCTGGTGCTAGTGGTTGATGTGCTACTGGACGAGCTGGTGGTGGAACTCGTTGATGTGGAGCTGGTACTGCTACTGGAGCTTGAGGTTGAACTGGAACTGCTGGAGGTGCTGCTGGTGCTGGACGTGCTGGTGGAAGAGGTACTACTGCTCGAGCTGCTGGAAGATGTGGAAGATGTGCTAGAGGAGCTGGTGCTCGTGCTGCTTGTGGACGTGGTCGTGACAGAAGTGCTGGTGCTGCTGGTGGACGTACTGCTGGTTGAGGAGCTGCTAGATGATGTGCTGCTTGTGGAAGTTGTGCTGGAGCTAGTTGATGAAGTCGACGAGGAACTGGAACTGGTACTCGTAGTTGAGCTTGAAGTTGAGCTGCTGCTAGTGCTAGATGTGCTTGTTGAGGATGTGCTACTGCTCGAGCTGCTTGTCGATGTCGTAGATGTGCTAGATGAGCTTGTGCTTGTGCTGCTTGTTGAGGAGGTGCTACTGCTCGAGCTGCTGGTTGATGTGGAAGATGTGCTAGAGGAGCTGGTGCTCGTGCTGCTTGTGGATGTGGTCGTGACAGAAGTACTACTTGTGGAAGTAGAGCTGGAGCTTGTGCTGCTGCTACTAGTGGAAGTGCTACTGGTGGAAGTACTGCTGCTTGACGAGCTGCTAGATGATGTGCTAGTTGTGGAAGTGGAGCTTGAGCTTGTGCTGCTGCTGGTAGTGGAAGTACTGCTAGTTGACGAACTGCTAGATGATGTGCTACTAGTGGAAGTACTGCTGGTTGACGAGCTGCTAGTTGATGTGCTGCTTGTGGATGTGGAGCTGGAGCTTGTGCTGCTGCTACTGGTGGAAGTACTGCTAGTTGACGAACTGCTGGATGATGTGCTACTAGTGGAAGTACTGCTGGTTGACGAGCTGCTAGTTGATGTGCTGCTTGTGGATGTGGAGCTGGAGCTTGTGCTGCTGCTACTGGTGGAAGTACTGCTAGTTGACGAACTGCTGGATGATGTGCTACTAGTGGAAGTACTGCTGGTTGACGAGCTGCTAGATGATGTGCTGCTTGTGGATGTGGAACTGGAGCTTGTGCTGCTGCTACTGGTGGAAGTACTGCTGGTGGACGAGCTGCTAGATGATGTGCTGCTTGTGGATGTGGAGCTGGAGCTTGTGCTGCTGCTACTGGTGGAAGTACTGCTGGTGGACGAGCTGCTAGATGATGTGCTACTGGTGGAAGTACTGCTGGTGGACGAGCTGCTAGATGATGTGCTACTGGTGGAAGTACTGCTGGTGGACGAGCTGCTAGATGATGTGCTACTGGTGGAAGTACTGCTGGTGGACGAGCTGCTAGATGATGTGCTGCTTGTGGAAGTTGTACTAGAGCTTGTGGAAGAGGAGCTGGAGGTTGAACTAGAAGAAGTGGAACTGCTAGTGGTCGAGCTTGAAGTACTACTCGAGGTGCTCGTAGAAGACGTGCTACTGCTCGAGCTGGAAGTCGATGATGTCGTGCTACTGCTGCTGCTGCTGGTCGAGCTCGATGAACTGGTCGTTGATGTCGTCGTGCTCGACGTAGTTGTGGCAGCTTGTAGCTGTCTGTCTATGGCCTCAGGATGGGTGCGTATCGAACTGTGTTGAGGATCAGAAAATTAACGAAGGATTTGAATGAAAAATGACGCTACGAACGGACGCTACGAACGGGGCTCCTGGCCTTACTACGAACGGAGCAATCGGACGCTAGGGGCTCCGGCCGCCCTGGCCTGGATGCCCTGAAAGGCCTGGTGTACCTGGTTCATCAGCCATTCAGTAGCACACATCGATCCCTTCTCTGAGGTACCTCCTTGAGCTTGATCTGCCTTTCACCGTTCTTTGGGGGGGCAAGAAATCCTGACTTCAGAAGGCCAGGAGGAGAAGGCCAGGTCGGCGAAGTTCAGCCAAGTCTGGCAGCCGATTCACGGCCCGGAGTAGAAACAGAGTAGAGAACTGATGACCAAGCTGAGCGGGACCCCATGTTCAAGAACCCAAATCTCATTGCACCGGCAGGAGCTTGCGAGTACCGCCGGAAAAACATCATCTGAGCACTCCAGGAGGTTCCATCAATTCCATATCTGCCCAGATCACATTCTGCTTTAAAAAGAACTATCGCCCTCGAACTGTGTTTACATGCCAATGATCCCTGTGTTGGGCTTTCGGGGGGGAATTTCGAACATCCACGATCCATAGCACCCGATCCCACCCAATTCCGGCTCCAAAAAGCCGATCGTCCGACCCGTTGAACCCTCGGTGTCCACCCTCCCGTTCCATGTCTTCGTTACCCCGAGCTCCACTTGGATTCTGTGGGAATACTTCGATTGGCATGAAAACACCTCCCCCACTTGGCCCCAAGGAAATCCTCGTTCGTTCGCGTGTGGACGCAGATTCCTTCATTCTGATGCGTCGATCGATCCAAGCGTCAAAGCCATATTCGTCATAACTCCTCGGTGCCACCACATTGTGAGCTGAAAGTAACTCAGCTCAGCTTGTTATAGGTTTAAGGTTTCCGTCCCAAAAAGAAGAAACAACATATATATATATATATGTATATATAACTGGCTGTTCATCTGAAATCATCTGCCTAACGTGCAGTTGCCAAACCTCAAGGAGCCGGAGCTTCTGAGTCTGAGTGGGAACCCATGAGACGTGCAAGACGAGAACGTTCTAAGAAGGTTTCCGTGAACTCAAATAGACTCGAATACTCTTAGAACTTGAAGAACCCCTTTCGATGGCATGTTCGATGGCCTTTCACATCTCACCACATTGGTCCCGCCAAAAGATTATGCTTGAAAGTCCCAGCAACCTTCAGGTCGCTCAACAATATTCCTCAAAACATCATCTACAACTGTTCCTCAAAAGATCCAATATCATCTGAAATCATCTGATGCTAATCAAAAGCTCTATTGTACAATGGTTCTTAAACGTCTCATATTTCTGATGGGTCAAAACCGTTCGTTTTCCATGAGGTAGGTTCACCATATGGAATCTATTCCCTTCATGTAACCGAAGGGGTTTGTACCGGAGCATCCTATCCGTCTCCATCCTGGTGACCTTCGTCCATCTGCGACCTTCAGGAGCATGTTGGCAGGTATCCAATCAGACTCTCAGGTGTTGGGTTAAAAACGGTAAAATCAGAGCCTTTGGCTGCGATCCGGTCGAAAACCAAGCTGCCATCTGTCAATCTCGTTGTCGAAAGTCCTGGTCACCTGGCTTTAGAAGGAAGTAAAAAGCACAGGGGTATATAAAGTTTAAGAAGAAAGCCGGGCGGAGAGGAGTTGGATGTCGCAAAGAAGAAAAATCCTTTTCTCGAAGGAGTGTCTGAACCAAGAAGTGCCTATCTCTGACCAAGGAGCAATGGTTTCAAACAACTGAGCGTAGAGATAGGGATTTCTTCATGGTGCCAGAAAGACAGAATGGTCCAACAGACTGACAAAGGTTTGGCCAAAAGGATACAAACCTCTATATATCTGTGATCACTCCAGCCAAATGGCCTCAACACTACCCAGCCCGACCATTGAGTGACCACGTGACCACCCAGGGAGCTCGACCATCTTCAGCCATCCTTGAAATCTTTGAAACACGTGGTGTCACGTCTCTGATCCCCTTGAACTTCACCTCCGCTGGTGGAAGGGGCTGGAGTCCGGAACGCTTCACGCTCCATCCCACACATGCGCGTGAGAATGACCCGATCATCGAACGAAAAGAAGAAAAGGGAACCCTAAGGCACCTGGTTACTACTAGTAAGGCACCTGTTACTACTAGCGATGCACTTGTTCCTAATACTCCATCTCTCCGACCCGCCTCATCATCACTCCCTTGCGCCCTGCGACACGGTCGCCGCCCGAGACGAGACGAGGAGCGATGGTCGGCGCGACACGGCGCGTCGGAGAGCCGATGGCTGAAACGGGAAACGGTGATCTTTCTGCGGAGACCTGGGGGCGTCCCCAAGATCCCCAAGAAAGCAGCGGCGATTTCGCTGCTTACCCGGTGACTTCCACATCGAGACCAAAAACATGGGAGAATGTGATGTAGTGAAAGGATCCCTGGTGGATGTAGGTTCGTTCCCGGCGTTCCCAAGAGAGATCTCAAAAGAGATTCCAATTCTTTTTGCAGGGGGAGTGGAAACCATTTACGTAATTGGTTCTTGCTCGTATATGTTCTCCCAAAAGGGAAGACCTCGCTATGGGCTCAGCCCTCAAAATTGCTTTTTCGAGGCCTAGGCCTTTATATACAAACCAGCGATACCCCTCTTCATTGATTATTGGAACGCACAACGGAATGCAAACAATAATGTCGTGGCACCTGCCGTGGCCGTGGCATCTGCCGTGGCATCGGGATTGGGCGGCCTGGCCTGGCCTGGCCTGATTTCCCATCCGTCGCCCGCAGTCAATCGAATGTTCATCCCTTGGAATGCCTCAAACATACTGGAACGTCTTGTTCCCAGCCTCAGCTACAAAAGCCCCAGCATCAAAAGAACGCAAAGACATCGGTCACCACCGGGGTCTCCCTGAAAGTTTGGATCGAGTCACGGACGGGGTCCTCTTTTCTCTCCCCCCCAAGAAGCTGGGCTTCGAAGCCTGCCTTAGAGGCGTCAGAGACGCGAGAAGGATCCAGGTCCAGACCTGCCACGGACGACGCGGTGCACCGGAACCCCCGCCCGGTGGCTTCTCGGTCGGACTCCAGAACCGGAGTCGTCGGAAAGAGTCCGAAAGGGTCCGGAAGAAGTCCGCAAGTAGAGGCGGGCTCTCTCTGAGGAAGAAATCGCTGGCAAAGTAGATTGTGCTCAGTGGGTCATTGGTCAGCAGGAATGGATATAAAGAACTTGGGCTTTTCGTCTAAGTTTGGTTTGCAACCTTTGCTGTCACGTTCAAGAGTTCTTCGTGGCCATTCATTTTCAGCAAACGTACCAGTTAAGAGCAAGCGACAGGTCCTCGGCTGTGGGACACCTTGTTTCACCAAAGGGAACAACACCAGCGCTTCACAGAACAGCAACATCTGTGCATTTCGACGTGGTTTTCAACAGGATGCAAAACAAGGATTCTTTTTTGGGGTGGTTCCCTACGCCGTTTTCAACAGGACTCTTCTGTGTGGGTGGTCTTTCTTTGCTTCCCAAAGGCCAGACCACCCATCGACGGAACAAGCAAATCCATGTCGATGACCTGTCGCCATTCAGCCGAGTCCAAAGGATTCACGGACAACGGCCTCTTGAAGTCTTGGGGTCCAACCTGTCTTTTCCCTGAAATAGAGTATTATTTGTTTGCGCACAGCGTTATATACCAGAACTGGCACAAGCTGCCTGAAATCCTAAAAAACATGCCATCCTTTTGGCATCTGCGAAAGTGCATCTGCTTGTAGCATTGGTCCCACCTTTCCTTGAGCATTTGGCCTTGTGCCTGCCCCTTTTTGAGGCCGGTGGGGCTTTTTGCAAGAATGCATCCCCCATCCATCCGGTTTGCAAGGTCAGAATCCATGGTTTCAATTGGCGCCTCTTCACATCCACCGAGTCAAAAAAGAGAAGGTGGGGCTCAAGAATCCCAAGACTAGCGATGGCCTCCAACCTACTAGCGATAGCCTCCAACCTACTAGCGATGGCCTCCACCCTAATTGCGATGGCCTCAACTTATGCACCCGAATTCAAACCTCTAAAGTTTAGGAGCATTTTTGCAGCAGTTTGCAGTTTGCAGCAGGAATGTGTTGCATCTCCCGTTCGCCTGCAACCATTGACGGACCATCCTGCATAGTTGGCTCCACTCGAAGTGAAGGCTTAAAGAGGGGGGCACCACATTTTCGGTCGTGCCGGGCCTGTTGGAGTGGAAGGTCAACAAGACTAAGAAGGCTTTAGACGTTCCTTTTGCTTCTTGCTACTAGTAGCCATGGCCAGGAGTGCTGTTACTGGTAGCGATGGCCTCCACCTAATAGCGTCCTTGCCGCATAAAGAATGTCCCCGACTTCGGCAAAGACCATATTAGAATGTCATATGAGTAGACATCCTCGAAAGGATCAGTGTTTCGCGGGAACACTCGAAAGGATAAGTAGATGTCGACAAGCAGGCATGCAGCAACCTGCTGGCTCATTCAGCCATGTTGCATTCGAGAGCAACCTTTCATTCCCTAGCGAGTCTGCCCGTGAGTCTGTGCCACATTCCTGTTTTTCTTCATTCAAGACAAATAGACAGGGGAACCACTTCCACAGCTTCAAATCAACCACTTCCACCGGTCCCTTATGCCGAAACCACCCATCAAACCAACATTGATGGATGAAGAATCACCACGAGCTCACCAAATGAGGTTCAAGCTATGGTGGGCTTTCGAGAAATTGGAGGTGTTTGCTTGCTTGGCCATGGACATTTTATATAGATCCCCCCGGCGCCCAACGTCCTGTGCCAACCATTGGGCGATGCCAGCATGTTTTTAAAACATCGCGGCCAAATCTGCCGGAGCTTAGCCAGCGGAGATCCAAGATGAGGCTGAAGAGTCAGCAAATGATTTATCTCCTTCTCTCTCTACCTCTGGCAATTACCTAGAGTGAGTAACCCACTTTAACCACGTCCACGTCTTTTTGTGTTGGTTTCCTTGGTCTGAAAGTGAGGCGTGCTGAGCCCAGCGGTGCGGCGTGGCGCAAAGCGTAAGGTTCTGATTTCGGTTCGCGCGCGCGCGGCTCAAAGAATGCTCCCCTCTCCTCATGTTGAACAGAATAGCCCGGATAGTTGAAGGGTTCAACGCCCCACCTAGAGAAAAATGCTGCCACAATTTTCGGAGATCGTTGCTCCTCACAATCGATGCATCTCAGTTCACTGATTCACACCTCCCGCAAGATCTATACCTCAATCTCCACCCTATAGCAGAAAAATGACAAACGTTTATGAATCATCTCAAGTCTCAAGTGTATAATGTTTCTAGATAAACAAGGAAATGTTCATGACCTGGAGCTTCAAGACCGGAAAACCCCGCGTGAACTGAATAAGAATTGATCTGATCTAGGCCGACACCGAGCCAACAACCGAGTGAAAAAAATGGACTTTGGACCAGGACCGTTCTCCATTTGGACACATACCCAGTTGGCTGCGCCCTCGGTCCAAAGTGATCGAAACTGTACTGAAGAGATCCCTTCATGTGGGCGGCCGATTGTGTCAAGGGAAGCTCCCTTAAAGATTCCAGTAATTCGTTGTCATTCAAGTCAAAGGGGTGCCGGTTCCAAAGGGGAGGAAATCGGGGTGCCCCGAACATCGCATCCACGGATGGGAGAAGCTAAACCACCCAACTCCATGCGACTCCTGGTATTCTCTCCCCTTAAGAACTGGAACGAGTGTGTCTCGCAGTCTCGCGCCTTGCGCTTCTTGCGCACCATGAGTCCAGCCAAGGCTGCTGTTAGAACCCCCCCGATCGGTTGGAAGGTTTCGTCCTCAAGTGTCCAGATATTGAAAAAAAGAATTGGACATGGAAAAAGGTTCCAGGTCATCCTTCTCTCGAAGCGCTTCCAACACTGAACCTTCTTCTTTCACAACGGTTTTGCGTCGTTCTGCGCTGACAGCTTGGCGGTTTCTTGGTGCAAAGCTTGCAGCCTCCGAGGAACTTTCACCACCTGCTGACTCTTGCCAAAACGCGTGTCCTGAAGTACACGGCGAGAACAAGAACATGTTCTTGACATGGGATAGCTTGACAAGAACAGAACCCTCAAATTAGAACATGTTCTTGACAAGAACATGGGAGAGTGTTTTCTTCTTTTCCATGGGATTCATCAAGAGAATACAGAACACGGTGGGAAAGCGAGGCATCACATGGTGGAGAAAGCTTTCGATGGCTGTTGTTGACCCCCCAGGGCCGCCGAGGCTCTCCGGATGAGCCAGCTGGCTTCGGTGATCCAAGTCCTGGTCCACTCCGTCATCAGGTCATCCAAGGGGGGGTCCAGCAACTGAGCAACTGAGCAGGCGGAAAAGCGGCACTACAATCCAATCCATATGGCCATTGGTCAAGGGACACAGCTATCTGCCTATGGGGTTAGCAATGAAAATTCACTTGGGACCTGTGGAGGAAAGTGAATCAAAAGGAGCCTCTGTCCGTGCCTGGACCTTCCAGGAGTCCCGTTTTTCCAGCCGCTTGGCGAAACAACACAAATGTCAGTTGTTTCCCGTCAAAAACGCCGTTTCATGTCAAAAGTGCCGTTTCGACGGTTTTTACAGAGGTTGCCAAATTAGCGGTCGGCAAAGGTCGCCGTTTGGTCGGGAAGAAAGTCGCCGTTTGGTAAGGAAAAGTTGCCATTTCAAAGTCTTGACTTAGCATGGAAAACACACCCACCCACATGACCCACATCAACGATCACAAACACGCCCTACGTGTTCCTTTCTAGGCATGCATCTCCTGCAGAACTGCTCAGATGGATAATGGACGGTAGCCCCTTTTTGCCCCCCCCAAGCAATGCGCGTAAGGGAGCCAGAGGGAGCCAGTTGCTCTCCCGATCCTTTTTCTCTGGAGAACCTCCAAACCCTATGGGTGCGCATGAAAAACGGAGAACCCTCGACCTGGCGTCCCCTCGACAGCGAAATCGACGAAGGGATCGACGTCCCCTCGACGTCAGAACGGGTCCGGGGTGGGGTGAGGTGGGTCGGAACCCGGCACCTGGCGGCTTGGTGGCCCGGTCTATGGCTGTGGGTCGAGACCAACCGAACAGAGACGACCCAAGGAGCCAAGGAACCAAGGGACATTGTGACATGGGTTTTCCAGGTTTTGACCCACACCCATAAGGACGACCAATCGTTAAATCAAAGATGTCAAAGACAAAAACCAGCGCCCTCTGCCATCGGTCCCTCCTTCCTCTTCCCACCATTCCCACAACAGACAAATTACATGAGTCCACTCAAGTCTTCCTCTTCCCACCATTCCCAGACCATACTTTCGGAAGACGCCCCTCTTTTTCCGTCTTTTTTGGTCCCCAGGCTTCGGAGGCGAAGGTCTTTCACCCACGGCCCCGTAGCAATCGTCCCTGACTCCATCCTTTTCCATCCGTCTCAGCTGTGGAAAGCCAGGCAGCATTCGACATGCCGTTCTTTTCACGTTCGAAACCTCTTCGCCGGTTCCGCATACGCAAGCCATGTCATGTCGGGAGTGTGGCACCGTGATCGCACACATACAAGCTTCGGGGAAGAAAATGCATGCTGCATGCTGAGCGTGACTGGCAACCTGAACACTGGACTCCGTGATGAGACCTACTGTGGTCACCAATCTTCCTTCACCATTCCCAGTATAAAATGCGGAACCCATCGAACTGCCCTCAGGGCTTCATTCTTCGCTTCAAGGGTGCACCTGAGCAGATCGGCAAGCCGTGGCATTGCAAGCCTGTTGAGATGCTGATCATGCTGCAGCCTCATCCGGGTTTTCCCAGATTGCCACCAGGGCAAACAATTCAGAAGGGCACCAGTGGTTCCATGGTCTCAGGTCATTGAAAATCGAAAGTCCATCTACCTCCGTCTACTTCCTCCAAGGCTCAGGTGCTCCACCTGTGCTTTTTGGTTTCCAAAAGAAACAGATCGGTCACCCTCCCAGATGTCCAAGCTTGCGGAGGGGTCACACGAAAACCCTGGGCTGGTCTCCGAAATCTGCCCGAAAAGCTGAAAGCAGTCATCGCACCCATCAAGACCAAAAAAGAACACCTCAACCCATCAAGACACGTCCACCCTCCCAGGCCCACCGCTTGGGTCGCACCTCCTCTAGTCATCGAAAAGGCCTCCCTTGCTGGCCCTCTTGGGTTCATCGTCTCCAAACCTGGAGACACACATGGGGCGTGGAGGGGGGTGGTCTGGGTTCCAACGGCTGGTGAAAACGGGTTGTTGACATCCGAAGAAGATCAGTCGCAAGGGAATGAACCCTGAGAAATCTTCAGGAAGTAGAACACAAGAATGGGGGCTCTCAGCAGAAACTACATGAAAAAAATATAAAACCGAAAAATCACGGCACGCACTGGACTCGGCATGCGTCACCAATGTCTCGAACCGGTCTGGTCTGCCTTTTTCGTCTCTCAGTCCCAAACAGCCCTCCGCCACCGCTCTGAGATAGAAGGCCGGACCTCAGGGCAGGGCAGGTCAGAGGCCACTTTGGCTTCAAACCGGAGGTGGGGGCGGCCTGGCGGCCTTGGGAAATCCATGTCGCAAGGCCGAAGAAACGGATTCAACGCCCTTCCAACATAAAAGGAATGGTGTTTTGTTTGTAAGACCCAAGGATGTCGGGCCCCGCACATCAACCCAAAGCACAACATTCAAGAAAAGCAAACCGCAAGGATGTCAAAGAGCGTGTGTCTCTCTTGCCTGCGTGGTGGGCAACCAATGCACCCACCTTTCTTTTCCTTTGCCATGTCCGTTTCCATGTCCCAAATTCCCTCAGCCGCACTTGGATGTGCTTCGCTGATAAATCTCCTGCACTGGATCCTCTTCACCATTCCACGCGATGGCCCACACATCTCGGAGATTCCGGCAGGAGCCCATCCGTCTTCTTCCCCAACTCTTCTTTCGCTCGACGCTCCTCAAACAGCCGAGGGGGACGGCCAGGGGGACGGCCGAGGGGACGCCCCGCGGAAAAGGCCGTCGCGGATTGGGGGCCTAAGACGTCGTGACATAGTGCTTCGCCCGGAGTTGAAACCGAAGAAGACCAACAAATGGTTAATCTGACTGTGATCCCCAAAGAACTCGGGCCTCAACGGTCTCGACTCTGGGTCCAGCGACGCAAGCAACAGTGTTTTCGTTTGTTCTTCCGAAGCAACCTGCAAGAAGTGGGTGGACTTCGTGGGCTTCAGGGTCTCCATCACTGCGTTCAATGGCTTCGGTTGAGAATTTTGGTGCTTTTGCCTCTGAACGCTCTTGTTCCTAGTAGCTTCTTGTTCCTAGTAGTAAGGCCAAGAGCCCTAGTAGCGTCCTTGCTCCTAGTAGTAAGGCCAGGAGCCCCTAGTAACCCAGTAGCGTCCTTGCTTTCAAGGCTTCCTCCTCGGCTCCCTCCTCCTCATCTCCCGCTCCATCCTACTCCATCCCCGTCTGGCTTCACACCGTCCTCCTCGCGGCGGCGTTCCTCCTCTTGGCGGCGCCGCTCCTCGTCCTGAAAGGGAAGGTTGAGATGATCGGAGGCACCTGGGACACAGAGGTGTGGCCCAAGTTAAACATCGAAATATTTTGGGAAAGTCAGTGAGGGTGAGTTTCGTTTTCAGCGTGTATTCAGGATTCGGTGGGTTGAAATGATGAGTATAAATTTTGACCAGACCTCATTTGCAAGAGTTTGGATCGTCATTGGGCCTTACAGGCAAGGCGAAGCCCATGAAACTGAGAAGTATGGAAGTGGATGGTCTGGCCAGGAAGACTTCCTTTCACCAAAGAGGTGGTCGTCCACCAGAATGGAAAGCAAGTCGGAAGGTGTTGTTCTTTTTGGCAATGTGTTTGAAGTGTACCCCATGGCCAAGCCATAACTTTGTGGAGACCTACCCCGTGCATAGCAGATCAATCTTCTCCGCTGTGCCATGAACATCCATACTTTTTACCAATTCACACGACCACTGAGCAAAAACAACTGCATGGACAGTATCCCACAGTCGGGCTCAGTTTCGATCAGGCCAGGGACAACAATCTGTAGAACCAACAAGCATTTTACGGCAGGATCATGTCAGCTGCAAAAGAACTTGCGTCGACAAAGGCCCTAGTTATGCTTGAAAACAATACTCGAAACTCGCTTCCCTCTATTCCCCACAGGAATGAATGCGTAAACATTTGATCCCATGAGCCCTACAACCCATCCAAAGCAAAAGATCCATCCGTCTCAGTCCTCCCTGCGGCGTCGCTCTTCTTCTGCTCGCTGCCGAGCCAACTCCTGGAGACAAAGCTCTGTTGGGCACTCTGTCAAGAGCACAGTGCAAGGTGGAGATGGGTGTCGTCCATCTTATCCGGTTTTAGTCTGAGATTGGTTTGATGATTGTCAGACACTAGACTAGACTGGTGTCAGGGTTTTCATCACACTCACCCACAAAAAGCGCAGCTCTTTGAAAAAGAAAAAGCGAGCTCACGTCCATGACTGAATCCAAGTCCCAGTTAGAACTGCATGATGGAACTCATAGTCGTGGTGATGAACTCCTCTCAATTGAGGTTGAAATCCGCCATAATCACCACTGGTTTTTAGAGGCCAGTCACAAAGGTGAGGAGCCCTGACCACATCAGCGCATTGGTAGGGCCTTGGATGCCATCCCTGCTTTGAAGTAGGCCATGATCATGATGAGGTCCAAATTTCTCGAAGGTCCAGTGCACAGCATACCGTCCACATCCATCAATTCCATGACTCTTGTCACTTTAGTTGCAATCAAAACCGGTCCCCACGCAAAGACAAAAAGCTCTTGGATGTTCAATTGATTGAGTCAGACACCAAGCAATTGCCATCTGACATCTCCCAGAAACGGGACTCAAGATTCCGGTGAGGACATGTTCCTTTTGAGAGATTCTAGAACCCAACTGGATCATTACAGAGTCAGAGTAGATTGCACAATCCCCAATGTCCGTGGTTTAGGACCCCCATCGAATCCGAAACCTGGTTTTCCGGACCCCGTCCTCCGCCCGGCGTCGGTTCTCCTCCTCAATGCGCTTCTGGTCCTGCGGTGGCCAGGCAAAGCGTTGGAAAAAATGGAAGGCTTTCCTTGACACCTACGGACCTAGGTGTGGTCCGTGGACACCCCCATGTACGTACTAGGAAGGTCCTTGAACTTTTTTTTTGGCCAACTATGCACCAACGGCTTTTCGCTTCGTTCCCAAAAACGCTTGGTTACACCCGCTTTTCGCGGGCGTCTCCGGCCCCCAAAGACCTTCGGTCGGATTCCCATCCTTCGCTACCTGGGTCGGATCCTGTAGGCTACCTGGTAGGGATCTGCCTCTGCTTGGATCGTGCCACGCGCCCGCGCCCCACCAAAGCACCAAACCAGCCACGTTCTGAGCCAAGGAGCGGCCAGGAGGCGTTCCTGGGCGAGACGCTGCTCCTGGCGATCCGACCCAAACTGAGCGGAACGACAGGCCGATACACTGGATGATTTACAAATACATGGGATAAACGATAAACACTGGATCATTTACAGTATTGGCTTAGGACAGTATACCAGCCTATGACACTGGATAAACCATTTATAGTATAATGATTACAAAATACATGACAACCAAAGAACGCGGCTCAAAGAGTTGTTGTCCCACCCCAAGCAACAAGCGCATGCTGGGTCGAAGGCTGGGGCCTTCAGGCTTTCGCGGTCAGCTCCGAGTTTGCGACCACCAGGTGTTCCTTTCGACCCTTCAGTGACTTATTCTTCGGTTTGAGTCCTGGCAACCCCGCAAATTTGCCGGGTGAAGGAACGTCTATTTCTCAGAGAGCGCGGAATGGCCGTGTTCCACGTGGGCCATGAATTGGTGGAAGCAGAAGAAAGAAGAAAACCGGAGAAAAAAACCGGACGAGTGACCGACAAAGGGCCGGACGAGTGGTCCGCTTTTTGTAGAGGTCATGTGGTGTGGCCAAAACCCAACCATCGTTGATCCAACGATTGCGCCGCTGAGTCGGCAGACATGTTCCCTCCTCTGGACTTGGACCCGCAGCTGGGGCACCTCAGTCCCGGATCACTCAAGCCGGCAAAAATGGACGAAAAATGCACGAAGAAGGCCAACCAGGCCCCTATGGGGCTGATGGAAGTGATGGAAGCCGTTTTTGGAGAGTCCAGATCGTCTGTGTACTCTTCTGTGACATGGGTTTCAAGAGCTACCAGAGACCAGGGAGGGTTCGTCTATCCTATGGCGGACAAAGATCAGACATGTGAAAGGTACCCCACCCTATTCCAGTGTTTAAATCCTCAAACAGTCAAGGTTCAATGGACCACCCACACCATGCCACACCCACTCCGAG
>CAXIVM010001424.1:0-16029 GCA_964035705.1 Porites rus | reverse complement strand
ATATAGACTGTAGAATCTAGATTGACCACTTAGAGGACATTGGCGAACAGCCAATCGCATTTTGTGTTGATGTGGCCAGGACACACACTTCCAACGGACTCTTGATGAGCTACTGCTTCGATTGTCCCAAAAGGGCTCCCCAGCCTTGTGGCCGCTCATTTTGCTTCGAAATGGTGATCAAGTGCCCAGGTCGGCCTGTGCTGTGCCGTATGTAACATATATAATAGTTACTTACTGTATATAAATATACATAAATATATATATGTATACGCAATGGCGCTAAGGCTGTTTCCGCAAAACTCCTTGAAGCAATGGAGAGCCCGTTTTTCTTGCTATGCAAGTGTATTCCTGGCATGCCCTGCTTGCAGGGGCGGATCTACTTCCTTCAAAGCAGACATCTCGAAAGTTCAAGCTGCGAAGAGAGTCATTGAGAAGATTCGAAAGGTTCCCTCCGTGCGCCCAGCACCTTGGCTGCCACGGAATTTCTCAGAGGAGGGGTATGTCTTGACACACTTTGAAGGAGTCAATTGACATGATGAGCATGCTGAAGCTCATAGCAGCGCAGGTCCTGGAAGCAGTGGATGTTTTGAGCGCTTTCTATTTGGCGATCGCGTTCTATCCGGTCGACAAGAAGAATCCAGCAAGTCGGGACATGAACATCAAATTGGGACAGATCCCCGAGTACAGAGATGTGGCAAAGGTCGGGTCACTTGAATCGACTGCAGAAGACAGAATCTTCATAAACATCATGGGTCATATATAGGTGGATCACAGCAAGTGATTGACACTTTTGCTCTATCCTTTACTGGAAGACCAGGAACAGTACGCAGCATTGTGCAGGTCCAGATAAGTGCTGTGTAGTGTGCTGTGTTATCATGTGTTTGCTCATTGGAGGCTTTGCAGTCTTCCAAAGTTCCTGTACCCACAGCAGCTTTCGACTGCAGCGTTCCCAACATCAAGCACTTTGTTGCTTCTTGGTCGAAGATAGGCAGCGGGGGCAGGCCTTGGAGGGAGTGCAGCATCCAGGATGCATGTTACTGTAGTTTCCTTCTGATGTTTCCATACGTTTCCCAATTCAATGGTGCGCTCCTTTTCTTGTTTGTTTTGATCGTAGAACAAGAAGAATGAACCATGATGTAGCTTTGGCGAAGAAGTAGTTTGGATTCTTTCATTGGTAGTAATACCATTCATGTTGATTTTTTGTGCCTGCCTGATCAAGGATGGCATCAGCATTGCAAAGCAGGGCATCTCATTCCCGAAGGTTGTACCGCGCTTAGTGCAACATCAGATTTGATGCTGTGCCAGATGGGAAACAATGTTTACTTGTTAAAGCAAATTACTTAAATGAGTTGATTGGATTCTGCCAGATTCCAGATATATAGTTCCATCCCATGAACTATCCGAAAGAAACATGACAAGCTCATCAACTTTTTGCATCTTTTTGCGCCATTGGTGCAAGGCATGGAGTGGATTTTGTCAGCCCCGAGGTGAAACTGGTTGATCTTGAGGGTCGTGAGTACAAACAGCTGGTAAAGGGCGGAGATGATTTGAGGCACGGTCTGGGGTGGCCAAGGCCAAAGAGTGCTTGGAGCTGCCGAGGGCTTGTACAAAGACGTTTGGTGTTATCATGTGATAATTCAGTCAGACTTGGTCCCCAGATTTGCCGTTGGAGCATTGAACCGTGGTGAGTATATAGAAAGACGTGGCCACTCATGCCTACTCAGCTGCTCCATGTTGTTTTGGCGAACTCCGTGTTCCAAACACGCTGCTCCGTGCAGGCAAGATGCTGTGATGCAGCAGCTTTTTCGTTTGCTGAACGATGTCTTCAAGGAACGGAGCCCACATGAGACCCCCACTGAGACATGCACGAAGACCACATGAGACTCATAGGATATGTGCAGTTATGATATGCAGTACTTTGTTTCATTACTACTCGATTTCTGTGGCCCAAAGTCCTAAGTTTGTGGATAAGCTATAATAGACCCAATAAGCATGAACACACGGGATGGAAAAGGGGAGACCATCCCTTTCTTTTAGACAGAACATGGGTCAATTGATGGTCGATGTAAAATTAGGTAAATGTGGGGAGCTCAATGGTTCAACTTCAGGCCTTGAATCTTCGTGTTTATCTTCGTCTTTTTTTTTAGGGTGGCCTGCGGATGTGGCCGACAAGGAAAAAGGCAAAGACTTTTTGCCACAAATTCTGAGAACCAGGTTTGTGATGTAAGTTTCGATGTGTAGATCCTTCACCTCGAAGGTTTGAACAACTGCAGGAGAATGCCAAGTCTTCTGCTCAGCTGCACTTGCGCACCTTCCAAGTGGTGCCCTTGTCGCCCCAAGCAGGCTTGGCCAAACATGCTCCGGACGGAAGAGCAACCAGTAGTAACTCAGTAGTAGGATGTGGGGATGTGGTCAACCCTGGACCTACAATGTTGACATGATTGTTATCCGTGAGGGAGCTGGACTTAGGCCTGTCACCTGAAAGTCCAAACTGGCCTAAGCCTTCTCAGTGAAGCATACTTGCACGATTTCGAAAGCCTCATTGAGAATACGCAGGGAAAGAACAGCTTGCGAATTTGCTGGAAACGTTTCACTCCAGGAATCGTGGAATGGGTGGCCAACACTATAACAGTTGGAGAGATCCTTGTTGGGCCTACTGGCAATCCCGAAGCTGGTGCTCACTACAGGCTGGCCAACGAGAAAAATCTGTTCAAAGACACCTGCCTGGGTAAAGGTGTGTAAAGAACGTGGGACGGGTGCAGTTCCAGGAGACGTGCCAACATCTTTGTATAACCGTTACCAACGAATCCTAAGGCATGAAACGTGATGTAGGACGACAGCAAATGCAAGTGAGCGTATGCTTGCATGCTTGCTGAGCACTTGAGCTTGGGAGGTATCGACCAAATGATTGGTGTCATGGCACATGTCGGAAGAAGCTGGCGGATGTGAAAGATATGGCTGACAGCTGCAAGCTCCAGACCTTGAAAGAAATCTACCAGAACTCCAAGCCAGCGACTCCCCCTTAACTTAAAACAAAGATCGCGCTCGGTTTCTTTTCAGAATATATGCTAGCCAGTGGAAACACGAGACACACGCACGCGCGCACACACACACACACACACTTAGATGGTTGCTCGCAAGAGCTAGGATCAGTATGAAGTCCCACTTTACACGCATTAGACCTTGACTGAAAAAAGCGCAAAAGGAAAGGTGATGGGTCCGCAGATTTGAAGGTGTTTTAACAATGTTTTGCAACTCCTGATAGGCTAGGTGACAGCTTAAAAATTCCAGCGTGGTCAAAATTGGACTGAAGTTCCGCTTTCTTTGCCAGGGTCGCTTCTTTCTTTGTGTCTCCCCCCGGCTGTGGCAACTTGCAAATTCGTTTGTGGGGAAACTCCTTTCCATCCCCGGATGCAAAGCCCCGCATCCCAAGTCCCCAGTGGTGGGCCGGCTACGCAAACCTTCCCCTCAGTTCAGCCTTCCACCTGGCGTTAACCAAGGCTTCTAGCTTTACCGAGGTGCAGGCGCGCCCGTGCTCGACACCACTCCAAGGACATTCCACGACGCACAGTGGCCAGCAAGGACCTTTCGTTGCCTTGCCTGACGTGAGTGTTGGGCTCATGACCTGCGTTTCAGGTGTTCTCTGCCCACCCACACAAGTGAGCACAGCCACTATTCAAGACTGCCTCTACTCATGTGACGTGTGCACCTTAAGGGCTGTGCACATCCTTTCAAACTCCTCCCAACCTGCTGACTTCACCTTGGCAGCCCTCTATAACTGTACATAGAAACGTCCAGAGTCGGTAGAGTGAAAGAGATTGCAAAAAGTCTGACGGCGCAATGTTTTTGGAACAGGTGGTGACACACACAGTGGGCCGGGATCGGCGCTCATTCCCATGGTGGGCTGGTATTGGCTGAGAACGCTCAATAGGGGAGCCTGTAGGGGCAGCAGCTTGTGGGGGGATCGCTTGTGGCCAAATGGGTGAGTGGGGTGATGGTGTAACAAGCATGGCTGGTAAACCCCAAGTTGGAGTGGGGTCGGGCTGTTGAAAGGGATGCAGCTGAGTCGATGTAGGAATGGATTGGATCGTAGGTGGGAGCTGAACGAAGTGGGTAGTAGGCATAGATCCCAGCTGAGGTGGCAAACTGGTAGGCGTCAAAGTCGAGGTGTATTGAAGAGGTGAGTGGCTCATATGCGGCTGAAGCTGAGGGATTTGAAATGGCATTGTTGGCATCGATCCACAAGGAGCCGAAGGAGCCGTCAATGGTACAGCCTGGCCAAGAGGTCCGTAGGGTGCCGTGGTACTCGTCATCGGTGAAGTCTGAGGGATCCACTGGTAGTTCATGGCGTCCCGGTGAAAGGCAGGCAAAGCAAGGTAGTGAACATGATCGACCCATACATGTATGTGCCCGGCCTTGATTACCTAGCTGAATGAATGTGATATGCACATGCGTGAATTCCAAACTGGACTTGATCGCAGTAAGCCCTGCGGTATATAATCAGTGGTATCGAGCAGAACAGTCAAGCCTGTGAGGATCAAACGAAGTTCCAAAGTGGAAAGAAATCCCCCAGGATCTGGGTCTATGCACATGCAGCGCCCCTCGACGGGACAGCCCTCAGTGGGACTCTGTGGCGATACACACTTAGATGGTTGCTCAAGAGCTAGGATCAGTATGAAGTCCCACTTTACACGCATTAGACCTTGACTGAAAAAAGCGCAAAAGGAAAGGTGATGGGTCCGCAGATTTGAAGGTGTTTTAACAATGTTTTGCAACTCCTGATAGGCTAGGTGACAGCTTAAAAATTCCAGCGTGGTCAAAATTGGACTGAAGTTCCGCTTTCTTTGCCAGGGTCGCTTCTTTCTTTGTGGCTCCCCCCGGCTGTGGCAACTTGCAAATTCGTTTGTGGGGAAACTCCTTTCCATCCCCGGATGCAAAGCCCCGCATCCCAAGTCCCCGGTGGTGGGCCGGCTACGCAAACCTTCCCCTCAGTTCAGCCTTCCACCTGGCGTTAAGCAAGGCTTCTAGCTTTACCGAGGTGCAGGCGCGCCCGTGCTCGACACCACTCCAAGGATATTCCACGATGCACAGTGGCCAGCAAGGACCTTTCGTTGCCTTGCCTGACGTGAGTGTTGGGCTCATGACCTGCGTTTCAGGTGTTCTCTACCCACCCACACAAGTGAGCGCAGCCACTATTCAAGACTGCCTCTACTCATGTGACGTCCACCTTAAGAGCTGTGCACATCCTTTCAAACTCCTCCCAACCTGTCAACTTGCTTGGTCGGTTGTTGTTTGGCCGGGTTTGGCTTTGATTCTTCACCGGATAACGACGCCCAGGTGATGCACCTTGTTTTCCTGCAGCGTTTTTGGTCACCACAAGAGTGGCACAGGGCACGGCAGGCCTACGCACGATCTACTGCGGTGAGTTCTATCGTAGGCCTGGACATATCACACGAGCAACATGAGTTGAAGAAAGGTGCCAGTCTTTTGGCTTACTGAGGCATGTCGGCATATCGATTTGATTGGAACATATTGGAACATAATACATTTGTGTCCTGAAAAAGAAACGGTATTGGATGTTACGCATGTGTCTCATTTGCAGGCTACATCGTTGGCCTTGGTGACCGTCATCCGAACAATATCCTTTTTGACGTACGGAGCCTCGACTTGACAGTGCCATGATACTGATTATATATGATTGTATGACACAAGTATTTTGTACATGGCGAGTGCATGGCTCAAGATGGCTCACGCACGCGACCACCCAGACCTAGAATACCAGTAGCAGTATGCATGTTTCTTTTTTAAAATATGTTGGACAAATCATTTTACATTCCATCCCACCACCTGACTGCTGACTCAACGTACGACTGGGATTGAACCACGAAATGCAAAAACTCAAGGCCCCTTGCTCTTAGATACCATCCAATACAACTATAGATGTGCAGCTACCCAGCAGGTAGAAAGAGGTGACACTGCATAGCCCCAGCACCATGTGTTCCCACGCTGCTTTGGGCATGGTGCGTGACCTCTTTCCCATCGAGACGCTGCTTTTATGAGTGACCTCAACCTCCTGGAAATACTCAAGAAGACGGCCGATGAATTGAAACCCAAAATTGAAGCTTTGCAAAGGCAGGGCCCGAAGATTGAGCGCAGCAGATCTCGCAGTCCAGTGCACATCCAAGCTCCCAGCCTTGGAAGTGCGCCGGCACCAGCCCATGGCAATCATGGCATGGTAGTTGCTGAGAAAAGAGATGAAGGTGGAATTCGGGGCAATGGGCAGACATTCATGCCTGGCTTGTCAAGTGCAGGCAACAACATGGGATGCATGTCTTGCCCTCCATGTAGTGCTTGTGGGTATGATCATGGTGGCTTCGGCTGCTGCCCTGGCTGTGGATGTGGCTGCTCTTGCAGCTGCGGCTGTGGCTGTGGTGGATGTGGAGGCTGCACATGCCCCATGTCAGGCATGAACCCAATGGCAATGATGCAGCAGCAACAACAAATGGCCATGATGATGGGCAACCCTATGGCTGGCATGATGCAAATGAATCCAATGGCTGGTGTGCTGCCATCACACCCAATGGGAGTGGGAATGATGCAACAGGGGCACATGATGACCCCAGAGGTGGCTCAGGAACCGCCAGAGGATGAAGATCCGTATCCACCTGGAGCCTCTTGCAACATCAACCATCCACACTACCGACCTCTAGATATGGAGGTGGTGCCTGGCTTGACTGACAAGCGTTTTGTGGGTGTGATCTACTTATGGTTTGAGGACAAGGGATATGGATTCATCGATTGCCCAGAGATCACGAAGAAATGTGGGCAGGATGCATTCGTGCATCGGACCCAGCGGAAGGGATTCAAGAGGGGTCAGTATGTGTCCTTCTCTGTGTACTTGAACTACCGCAAGAAACCCCAGGCCACTGAACTCCGCCGTGCTGAAAAGCCAAAGGAGCTTGAGGCAACAGATACTGCGTGAGACAAGCTGACCTACCTGGTAGAGACCATTCATGCGGGAGATGGCCAAAGCCCGCGCAGAGGCTGCAACGTTTGGCTGCTACACTTCAATTGGTATTGGCATCCCTTGTCCAGAGCCCAGCATTGTTTGCTTGCCGGCCGTGTGTGCGTGTGTGGTGGAAAAGGGAGAAGACGCTTGTGTGCCGCACCATTGATCACCAATGCAACACTCTGCATACTGTAAAGGTTGGTTGGAATATCGGAATATTTACATATTGAAGCTGCCTTTCTTTATCCACGAGGGAAAGCCTTTACGCACTGCCATTCCTAGGATTCCCAAAAGTGTATAATCTCAAGACATCTCAAGACTTAAGCGCTCGTCCGACAAGCACCAGTTGATAATCATAACAATTTTTAATTCATTATAATTCTGTGCTTTGAGGAGAGGTTGGAGAACTGACATTTGCGTTCATATCATTTCGTATCGACTCTCAGGACAGGTGAGTTGATCCACATTGACTTCGGCATTGCCTTCGAAGCTGGGCGCTTGCTCAAAGTGGCTGAGCAAGTGCCCTTCCGCCTGACGCGTGACATCGTTGCAGGCAGGACATGGGAGACCAAAACGTTGATCTGTGGACCCTGTGGCGATACTGCCAGCTTAACCGGCTTGACGCTGTAGCCACTTCAAGCATCCTTTGAAAGAGGTCCGATGGCAGCAGCTTCGTCAGCGCTTGGCAGTAACGTCCATGTAATTGCACAGTAAAGGGGTCCAAGGCCCTCAAGCCGAATGTACGTAGAACCAATTCTGGGATATAATCCGGCTTGGCATGAATACATCCCATATCAGCATGTCCACATACTGCGGCATAGAGGAGACTAGAACAGTATGCAGACTAGACAGCCATTTGCCTGCTCGTGGCACCAGGGAGGCTTCACGCTCCCAACCAGAAAGGAGCCCCTAGTAGCTTCTTGTTACTAGTAGTTATGCCAGGAGCCCCTAGTAGCGTCCTTGCCCCTAGTAGTTCACATCCAACATTTTCAAACCAGCATGCTCTTGCAAACAGAGCGACGGCTTTTGCTCGCGTAGGCCTCGGTTGCCTTGGGACCTGTGGCCTCTTTCGACGCTGCGCTGAGACGGCGATGGCACAGCTGCGCAGCAATGCACCACTGGTGAAAGCTGTCCCCTGACAGGATGGACCGCTCGTAGACTCGTAGAGTAACATACCAGGAACCCGGTCGATCGGTGACATGTTACGACCATCGTGACGAAGGTGATCTCAGATCAACTCGTGAAACTATTCAATATGCTTATACGATTTGGTTGTGCTCAGACGCAGTTCGCATTCCGCCTATACGGTTTCAACCGCGCTTGAGGTGGTGGAGGTGTTTGTGCACGACCCCATTTACTCTTGGTCATGCATGACCCCAAAGAATGTCCAAAAAGAAGCTGGCGAAGCGGCAGGCAGCATGGCAGCACCTTTTGATGTTCAAGCAGTCAGTCCCAGCCATGGTGGTCCGCTTCATGCAACACAGTGATCACATGCAAATTGCAATTCTGATGAATGTTCGCTTTTGACTGCCCCAACATGCCCCAACTAGCTTCCACGTTTACAGGCAGATACATGGGGTGGACTGAGCCGTCAGTGTCTTCCAATATTGTTTGAGGACATTCGGGCCAATGGGCAGGCGAGCTCCTTTCCGTGATCCTGCTGCACTATATAAGTTCTTTTGCAGTGACTTTTGCACAAATGCAGCTTCCATATGCTGTCTCTGAATCTTTGCGCTTGGGATTGTGTCCAACCTAGGAGGAGGAGGGCAATGATTTTGCCAGGCGCGCAGTCTTAACCGTGAAGGAAAAGCTGGTCGGCGGCAGCGGGCACTTGGGTGTTCCTGCACACGTCCGCGGCCTCATTCATGAAGCCATCGATCTCCAAAACCTTTGCAGGACAAGGGTCCGCTTCAACATTCCAAAGGTGGGCAAGTAGATGAAAGTGAACCAGCACTTAGAATTATAATGAATTATGTAATTGGACAAGTACTTGGACAGCCTGACCGAATGTCCAGCAATTCAGATGACCGAATGCATTGACCACTAATGGCTTGTATAACATCATATATTATGTATATAGCGTAAATAGCACATTACATGTTGCAATCAAGACTGGAGCAAGCTCATGGGTACCTGTTTTGGATCTAACAAGGTCAGACAGCCGTCCCCGTGCCAGAAACCTCCTTCCTTGCAGACTTCTCCATGTCATATCAATCGGTTCTACCAGAGGCAATGACAGGTGACTTGCTGTAATTGGAGCAAAGGTAGACCAACGCTCCACACAGCAGCCACACGGATTCCAATATCAATATTAAGCTATTTTTCAGACTTGACGGCCTTGTTTGAAGACATGTTCCACCATTTGCAGTTTGATTTGGTCTACGACGGTTCTTTCAAATTGCTATGCAGCCTCCAATTGCCAAATAACATCGAATCAGTCAGTTATATAATTGTTTTGAGAAGGGGTGACGTTTCCCGCCGCATTGGCACCAGAGAATTTGATAATTGGCGACAACAGGCTTGCGACTTGCAACATGTACATTGTGCAGGATCCTGAAGTACAATACCTTGAAAATATCCTGAAGTACAACACGCACACAGACACACGCTTGAACATATGCGCGAACCAGCGAACCACTGTGTGGCTGTTTCTGACGCACTCGTCGCGGAGGATGTTCCACGGATGGCAACAGTGGGTGTGAGCCATGCTGCTGATGTTGTTTCTGATGTGATAGGCCTGTAGGCGTTGTAGATTATTCTCTGGTATTGTGGTCATAGAGACATGGCACCGTTGCAACATGCAGCCGGTGCCTGCCGGTAGTTAATGATTTATGGAGGGCCTTTATTCCTCAGCAAGAGCTGAGTAAAGGGCTGTGGTCGTTTGGTTGTGGTTGAAAGACCACGGCTGCCTCAGAAGGACAGAGAGCCGAAGGTCAAAACCAGAGGCAGTACCCATATTGATATTGGATTAACATATGATTAACATGATGGTACGTCTCAACAAGTATGGAACGTTTTGGAGGCATGCAATGACTTCAGCAAAGATTCTTGCTGCAAACTCATTGTTTAAACAAACACACGTTTGGCCAGGGAGGAGCTCTTCCAGGGCTGGCAGACAGGGCTGACGGATGCTGGTGGGTGAGTAGGGCGAGATAGGCGAGGCCGGCTTTTTTCGTTGAGCCAGTTGACATAGTTGGTATCTTGTCACTAGCAGCGGTGCCCTTGTTACTAGTAGCTTCTTGCTACTAATTATATAGTAGTTGGCATGGTTGGTATTTTGCCCTGAGTCCTTTGATTCTTCTTCGAACGTTGGGGCCATTGGGCAGGCGCTCTTCTGAGAGATTGCTTGGAGGCCTAGAGCGGTGCAGATGTGTCCTGCTACATGATTTCAAAGCCTAGGATGTCATAGGAACACTGGAATACCGTGGCTTCAACACAATTAAATTACAAATATATAACATGTTTGATTCTGTTTGATCATTTGATCCGGAACTTGTTGGCTTCCATGTTTGGTTCAGCGGGATTCTGTCCAGAAAAATTGATAGCCATGACCAACACTTCCATACCGCCAAAGGCGGTGCAAAGGTGGTTGTTTCGCCCTGAAGGGTGGAAGGTCAGGTGTAAGCCAGTGACGATCCAGAGGCAAAAAGGGGCGAACGTTGCACTTGAGCAATCTTGGGCACATGCCCATGCAGTTTTTTTGTACGATTTTGGGGAGATTTAGGATTTGGTTTGGTCATTATATCGTATTGCTTCCCGGTGTATATGATCCTGTGTCCCTGTTCGTTCCTTTCAATCCAGAGAAGCACTGAGACAAGCCAGACACGGGCAATCAATGAACACTCCAGACAAGAGCTTGCAGGCATCCAATTCTGTGTGCTGTATATATAGATATGATTTTTCAACATATGCTACACTGTATATTAGAACCTGAGTATTTATCGCCTTTTGATTAAACATTCCTTGTTTGGTTCACTCTTTTGCAGCCTGATAGCACCGGTAGAGCACTCAGAATATAGCGCTCTAGTCTCGCTCGATGACAGAGACCGAGTTTGAAGTGACGAGCACTGCGGGGCAAGACCTCGGAGTCTTCAAGATGAGTAATGAGGCCCGATGCATTGAGCTGAAGCAGATCATTCAGGAGAAGTATGGAACTCCACTAGCAGCTCAGGAAATCATGATTGGACACCAAGTGGTGAAGGATGACGACAATCTTTTGGCGGATCCATGTGAAGCTGGCCCTATTGCAACCACACTTCTGCTGAAGTTTCCCGAGCCGCACAGGAAATTCGAAGCAGCTTGGCGCGTCGTTCCTGAAACTTCGAGCTTCTTGGAGGAGCTTCAGCTTCCAGACGATACGGCCTTTGATCGGTTTGGCTCAATGGAGAAGGTGTGTTGCGCAGGCCTCGACCCAGAGGTGGGCCTTCTTGTTGCTGTGTATCGTCCAGATGAAGGCGCCGAGTTTGCCATGGTGAAGGGCGATGGCAAGGGATCAGGTGAAGTGCACATAGGCAGCGGAGTGACTGCGCCATATGTTGGCAACTCTTTCATACTGTAAGTCCGAATCCCTTGGATTCTTTTGTCTACGAACTGTGTACCGAGTGTTGGGTGTGTTTTTGTAGAGTAGATCAGTTCAGAAGCTGGTGCACAACCGCGTGTTCAATGGCCTCACAAGTTAAGGTTTGCGTCATCACGGACAATGATTTGTTCGAAGTTGAGATTGATGCAAGCCATCCATTGCGGCATGCGATCAGCTTGAATGCAGTTGCTTGCCATTCTGGATTCCCCTTGCCATCTATAGGGATGGCAGTCGCTATAGCCAACCCTTCTGGCGATGCACCTCGCAGCAGTTCAGAGTGTATAGTTAATTAGTTTGGTGTGCATTTGTTTTCATAATATGAGGAAGCCATGGAGCATTGTGTTTATGAATGCAGCAAACATTCATACGGTGGTCTTGTGGCAGTCTTGTGGTGCACCCTGTGATGTGGCAGTACCTGCTGATGTGAGGCAGGCCATCTCATTTGTTGTGAGCTTTGCCCAACGAGTATTCCATGGCTATCCTTGACAGATTCAACAGTGAGCTGTGAAGCTGCGTGCGTGGATCGCACTAACCTGGTTGCGATCTCAATTCAGAGACGCAAAGGCACTGGGCGCCATGTGGTCTTCAGCAAACTGCGCGGAGATGGTCCTTCTCGTGACGATTCTCGTGATCTTGACCAGTTCCACTTGGATGTGAGCAAGAGAGCGACTAGCATTGCATGGATTGGCGATTCAGGCACGAGATCAGGCACTGTGCTTCTGACACTGGCAGGAGATCACGCGATCTTCGCTTTCAAAAGCTGTGGGCCGACTTGGACTCACGTCGCAACGATCGGAGACCCTGCAGCACGAGGTTGCTGTGATGGTCCGTGCTCGGAGCTACGCTTCTGGTTTCCAGCACGTGCAGAGCCCCATCCTTCGTCAGGCGAGCTATCAGGCGACCCCCACCCGTTGATTCCAGGTCCCAATGGCGAAGTCTACATTCACAGCGGCGGTGTGTCACTTGCCATTTCATGTCATGATGATTCTACATGATTCTGTTCATTTTGTTTTACCATGTCCTGCAAGATTTCAAGTTTCTGTCGATGTTCCCTGGATCCTAGTGATCTTGGATCTGAGGTTGATGTCTTTGGCCCTTGACCTTTCCTCAGCTATCAAAGTTACCTCTATGAGGGAAGAATTGTGGCTAGTTGATGGGGACGAAGGCCGGCCATGCTGCTACAGTTTCAGGATGTGTATGGATGTGTAATCTAATCTCGGGCTCCACAGCATACAAACAAACAAAACTCCACACTAACAGAACACGGAGTTTCCGTTGCCATGAGGCACGCCCACGTTTCCAACATGCTGCAGTGTCTTGGGAGTTCATCAAGGCAGAGTTTACAGATGTTTAGACCGACGATCGTACCCAGAGCGCGTGATGATCCGCCGCTTGCAAATTTCATCAGAGCTTCGACAGGGACGGAGCAACATACGAGCGGATGCTCCGCGACTTTGGCCGAAGTTGACGGAAAAGTGGCGGCTTGATTCCAGTGAAGCTCCTGCAGAATACCTATCGTTTGGCTTTAGCGAGCGGGGCCTTCCACAATTATCTCGCTACCATGAGGCCTGTTTCTGGTGTTGAGATGTATGGATAGTTTTCCTAAGAACCTATGATATGTTTCCACTTCAACCATGGCAGGAACCGGAGATCTCTTGAATCCTTTCATGTTCAAGCCACCTTAAAACATAATATGTCTGTATAGCCGCTTTATCCACCCGGTGTTCACAGCCCAATTCCCGACCTTTCTAAGCCTCACGGACATGCAAGCTTCTTACGTTACATGGTCAAAACGTTTGAAAACCCAAGTTTCTTCACAAACTTCGAAGCATGCGCCCTTACACATTTACCCATCATCTCCTTGCAATCGTAAGCCTATGCCAGATCTTTGTGCTATCGAACATCGTGTGCATGATGCCATCACATTCCTGTCCGTCCCTGATCATGGTTTCTCGCAGACCTTCCTCATGCCCGCCAGTCAGCCAGTCCTACTGGATTTCGTCACATAGTCCTGCCACAGCCAGCTCAGCGTTGCTTTGACTGGCCGTTACTGTTTGCAGCAGGACTTAGTGATCTTTCAACGAAACCTCTTTACACTCCATAGTCCCATCACTTATACCGCAATTTCCAAGATCACACGGCTCCCAGATGCAAATCATACAGTTTGACATTACATTCAATATTTTTTTGCATCACCATTTGTCCCAATCATGCTCTTTTTTCCAACTCAACAAGACCTCCCAAAGACATGCCCTCAGCGTGGGTGGATTCATTCATGTTCCATATTTGTCCCTTCGGGTGTGACAGGAAGACCGAGACAAGTGGGATGGCAACTCATTGTGCTTGGAAGAGGGAGACACTTACTTGTGTGATGGTCCCGGTGCAGAAGCTCTTGAAGATGTGCGTGTTGACTTGTTTGGCAATTTAACATGCTTTTCTCGATGGATGCCCGGCTTGTAATATGATCCTTTTGCACTGCCTCCCCATATTCGAGAAGCCTTGGAATCCCAGAAGCAAAACCGCCGTAAGCTATCAGCTATCATTGGAATGCACACTCGCATGAGTCAAATTTGCCACACAGGATGGATGCTCACACGACCTCGCACTATCCGCCCATGGTTGTCAAAATGCACAAGCAAGCTGATGACGAACTGGCTAGCAAGAGGAACACTCTTCCTCCGTGTGTTGATACCGAGCACCATCCCCACACCTTGCGACAATTTCAACCCCAAGACAACCTGTATCAACCACCATCATACTCGTGCAGCATTTGTTCAACCTCCAAGACTGGCTGGTTTAACTTCCAATCTTGGGGGTATGAATGCGATCAGTGTGGATTTCGAGCGCATCCTTACTGCGTACTGCACGACGAAGAGAAATTGCGGCAAGAGCAAGAAGTTCTGTGGATGTCTCGATGCAGGAGTGGGAGTCTTAATTCACGGTGATAACAACGCATTGTTTTCAACAGCAATTGCGTAGGTCAGTTTCCTCATGTTTCTTTCCCCCACCAATATGCAAGGTCTAGGGCACCCTGTCATTTCGGAAGGAAAGAATACGAAGCAAAATGCAAGTTGCTGCGCGACACACCTCCACGCACTAAAGAGGCCTCCTGCGGGGGCCGCTTGGGAGACCCATACACAGATGAGCACGGCAACACAGTGGCCTCCGAATGGCTAGAGAGCCGAGTGTGGCAAGAGCAAGGCCGTCATGAGAATGATGACGATGAACGTGATCAGAGGCAGCAGGAGAGGCAAGGCACCTATGAGTGGCAACGACATGGCCGTTATGAGAATGATGACGATGAACGTGATCGGAGGCAGCGAGAGAGACAGGGTGCCTATGAGTGGCAACGACATGGCCGTTACGAGAATGATGACGATGAACGTGATCGGAGGCAGCGAGAGAGACAGGGCGCCTATGAGTGGCAACGACATGGCCGTTATGAGAATGATGACGATGAACGTGATCGGAGGCAGCGAGAGAGACAGGGTGCCTATGAGTGGCAACGACATGGCCGTTACGAGAATGATGACGATGAACGTGATCGGAGGCAGCGAGAGAGACAGGGCGCCTATGAGTGGCAACGACATGGCCGTTATGAGAATGATGACGATGAACGTGATCGGAGGCAGCGAGAGAGACAGGGTGCCTATGAGTGGCAACGACATGGCCGTTACGAGAATGATGACGATGAACGTGATCGGAGGCAGCGAGAGAGACAGGGCGCCTATGAGTGGCAACGACATGGCCGTTATGAGAATGATGACGATGAACGTGATCGGAGGCAGCGAGAGAGACAGGGTGCCTATGAGTGGCAACGACATGGCCGTTACGAGAATGATCACGATGAACGTGATCGGAGACAGCGAGAGAGACAGGGCGCCTATGAGTGGCAACGACATGGCCGTTACGAGAATGATGACGATGAACGTGATCGGAGGCAGCGAGAGAGACAGGGCGCCTATGAGTGGCAACGACATGGCCGTTACGAGAATGATGACGATGAATGTGATCGGAGGCAGCGAGAGAGACAGGGCGCCTATGAGTGGCAACGACATGGCCGTTACGAGAATGATGACGATGAACGTGATCGGAGGCAGCAACAGGGACAATGGCGACAGCATGATTGGTATCAGGGTGAACGTGCTTCAAGGCAGAGGAGACCTAGGTAAAACATTCCTGACATGTGGCAACAAGCAGCATGGCAGCGGCAGAGTCACGGCAGATGGAGATTTCAATGTTTAGGTCAAGGAGGATGAGGATGTGATGTCTGCTGTTCGCACAGGTGAGCTGTTGGCAAAGCCCAAAGAGGTGCCAGCTCGAAACTGTAATTGGGAATTGCTCCGGCTCAGCTGCACCTACAACTTACTTGACCTGGTGCGCATATTCAGGAGTGCTTCCAGTCTAAGAGAAAGAGCGACAAGGCCTCAACTCTGTTTGC
>CAXIVM010001420.1:0-13808 GCA_964035705.1 Porites rus | reverse complement strand
CCGGAGAGACGGCGGCGCGAAACAAGGAGAGACAGCAGAAACGGATGACTTGGTTGGATGGCAACCGTCACAGACTTGAACCAATTCACAGATTTGTCGAACAATGCCGAAAGAACTTGATGAAACATCATGCAGCATGTTGTTTGATGTCTCTCTTCACTGAACAAACGCTACCCGTGTCCAAGCCGATCTTCATACTGGACACGGGCGCGGTTCACGTGGTGATTTTTGATTCTTCACGTCCTCCTTCGTCATTCGTCATCCAAGTGATCCTTCAGGTCAATCATCCAAGTCGCATTATGCTCTGCCTCGTACTGCTTCACGACATTCAAGCAATGCCAGATCCATCCGAGCCTGTCGGGCCGTGAGAAGTCAAAAAGGCAGCGCGACCGGCGATTGAAAAAAGCAACATGCCGACATGCACACGGGAGAGAACCACAGGTTGAGCACCTTACTAGTAGTAGAAACAGGTGCCACGCTACTAGTAACAAGAAGCTATTAAGCAAAAGACGCCATGACGTGACAAATCAGCTCCAACGCGGCATACGAAAGCCATGATACTTCTTTTTTGCGGAACTTTTCACTTGGAGACTTTAGAGTCTTTAGAGCTCCCAATTTCAGACTCCAAAGGGTGTGGACTAGCTTGTCGATTCCATGCTTGGCGTTCTGTGGGCGCCCGCCGTTCTGTGGTTAGATTGTGGTCAAACAAATTGCCTCCCAAGACTCAACAATACTCAACAGCTATGTTGGAACTGATCCATTTCTTTCTGCACAGAAGATCTCGAATATCTCACTGTTTGAAGGCTCCCTACAAACTGCCAAGAAGCACCACAACACGAACTCCGACCCGCTCAAACCGAACTCCGACTGGACTCAAACTGATTGGTCCAGAGCATCCGACCCAAGGCACTGCAAATAGTTCGAGACCACGTCATCGCTGCAGCAGCTCACATTCGGCTCCACGCTCTCAAACTGCTTGCAGGTACCTACGAATGGAAAGAAAAAACAACACCCATAAATATACTACACATCCATACACATCCACAGTACATTGAAAGGACAGCAAGGTACAGTACATTTCTACAGTTCTACATCCATTTTAGTTTCTTGAGATCCTTTTGGATGCTCGTGGATTCCAGGTCGTCAAGTAGGACTTGCTGCAATTCCGTCTGCGTTTGGGGTGCAGCTCCAAACGTAGCGAGATTTGGATTTGCATGGATTGGCAACAAATCATGGCAAACCACAACAGCGGTTTCAGAGTAGATGGCACAAACCCCGAGATGTCCTTTGGATGGTGTCCATATAGACCATCTTTGACGGATTGTGCCATCGAATCTGTAACCACTGCAACCATGTCGACCACTTCCCACAGGCAACAGCCCCTAATAGCATCCTTGCTCCTGGTAGCGAGTGTGGAGATCCATCTCCTGCATGTTCCCAGTTCTGCGTGGGCCACTCTTGGTCAGCGTCCGTGAGAGCCCACGTTTCACTGACGGATGTCTTTTTATTATGTAATGGGCTGGTTGCCGAGGTATTGGATTGCTTGTGGATTTGAGTAGACTCTGAGTAGACTCAAACCCATATGAATCCCATGTGACTCACCAAAATGAACATGTTTCCTATGTCCTTTGTTCCAAAGTCAATAAGATCGAGCCTTCCCATTGCCAGGCATACCGTGTCAACTTACGCTCTTGGAACATGGGAGGTGAGCCCTTGGAACATTGGTGGTCTTGATGGTTAAAAACGAAAATATTACATGTTCACTCGCTTTGGAGGGACAGCTGACAGCCCTTCAATAGTTGTGTCTTCAAGTTTAGGAACCAGCCAGACCACTGGAAAGCAAAGAAGGGAAGGGGGCATAGATGAACATGCATCAGCTACTGCATCAGCTTTGGAGTCAGGAGTCATATTCACAAAGCACTTATCAAGGGTATGTGAGATTGCAGACTCGATTTGTCTCACCTGTGAGGAGTCTATTTTTCCGAAGAGCTGTCACTGTGAACTTCCACATGCACTGGCTGCAGAGCGTCCACCGCAGCCTTCAAGGACTGCTTTCCCACCTGGCAGTGCCAGGCTCAAAACTTGCACACCGAGAGCGTTCCAACAATATGTTGTTCCTATGTTCCTCCATTGAAGTAATTGTTTGTCTTCACCCAGGAGCTTCCCTCAGCCCTGCTGTTCCTCTGTTCGACCGGCCTTAAAGGGGACCTGCTTGCGTGTGTCATGGCCCAGTGATGCTGTCTCATGCATCACCAAAAAGACGGTGGCGGGGTCCACCTGCGAAGCCGCTGCCACTGAGTGCCGAAGGGTCCGTCAAAAGCTCCCACTGTTATCTTCTCCATTAGCTTCCATCAATAAGACTTCTTGGAAGATGTGCTGAAAAGGAGGGTTGCTTGTTTGGCTTGATGCTATCTTCTAGTTCTGGCATGTATTACACTACGTGCCTTTCCCTAAGGCGGTTCAAACTTGCAATCTCTTCTTGAAAGCAGGTCTTGCATACTCTGACAGGCCTTGGCCTTGAACTTGAGGATACCTTGATTCCATGCTTCCAGCAAGTTGAGGCTCATGAACTTCAGAAACTTACCTTGTGATTCTCTGTCATGACTACGTACTGAGTAGTGCCTGAACTACCTCATATATCCTCATATGTTCTTTTTCTAGGAGGCCCATGACAACGATCCTGCTAAACAAACCCACAGATGAGATGGGTTTAGCATCTCATGCTTAGGCCTCACCGGAGCCAGTTCGCACATGGTAGAAAACCCTAGGGAAGTTTCTGGCATCTTCGGCGCGACAACTGCAAAGCAAAAGACTAAGACCCTGACTTGAGTACCCTTTTTGACTTCTGTCTTGGTCACTTGTAGCTTTCAATTCACCGAAACGGCATCCAAGCACACGAAAACATCTTGATAGGTGGTGAGAGAGCTAAAACTCTTGACGAAACACCCGCTTGGCCCTGTCGTGCGGGGAAGTACCAAGACACTTTGGTAGATCTTCGGCAAGGTGAAGGATCGCAAGCCGCCCACCACGCAAATGGCAGTTCTCCCCGCCACTTCGAGGCGATCAGAGAAGTTTGTCGGGTCCACCTGGGGGAAACAAACTGTCTGATCATGTCTGATCGGCTCTAATGTGGATGGGTGATTGTTGAACATCTCAGGTAGTGCAGGACTTTGTCCTGAAACTGTTGAACAAATTTGGGGTCGGGTCTTACTGCAAGACCCCCATGTTTTGAGAGACACACGCACACACACACACATAATTTATCATATATAATTGAATTTTATTGATATAAATCAAAAGCAGAAGTCTAGCTAGTCTAGATTCAAGGATATGATAAATCGTTCTCTAAGGTTCTCATTCCAGCTCGGGACTAGGTATATACGTACATACAATTTGTGTGTGCGGATCCATTCATCCTGCTTGAAGATGCTTCTAAATTTGATTGCCAAATGAGCCATCGCAAGGATCCTGCAGTAGAACATGTTGTATCACACCTTCCAACAAGCCATCCTCAGCCGTGCAAGGGCCTGCAGCTTCGTCTGGTTCTGGTGGTTTGGTGTCTGGTGTGTCTGGTTGGGCAATGGTGGCGATGGCTCTGAATCCGCAGGACTGGACGATGTTGAGATGGATGATGTGGTGGAACGTGATGAGTTGGTCGATGCGGTGGGCTGAGTGGAGGTGCTGGCCTGGCAAATGACTCACAGAACATGTTCAGGAAAGAAACGTGTGGCTCAAAGCACGCAAATCTCAGTTGGTATAGAAACAAACTGATTGATGGTCATGATATTCGCATTCAGGCCATTGTCTCAAACAAAACCGGGTCATTTCTGCAGTCCACGAACGGAAAAGCACCTCTGCATCATCTACCAAGTGCACTCCTGCAATTTGTTGTCAGGAGAGCACACAGCCCTACAATACAGCAACTTCCGAACGGTTCATCAGTTCAGCCAGTCTGAAAAGGCAGTTGCTGTAAGTCCCAAAGCAAGTTTTTCTGCGTTTCTGAAACAGGCACGATGTAAAACTCTCTTTTTTCATACCGGTGTTCTGAACCTTGCGATTCGATATCTATTTGTTTACTGCCGGTCACTCTCCCAACAATGGCTGTTCACGAATGCTTTTACCCTTTTTCATCTGCGTTTTTTTAGATTTTTTAGTGTTCTGCCAGGATAATTCCAATTCTGCCTTCCATTTCACTTGGAACCTGTAATGTCGGTTGTGATTCATGTTTCGAGTTCTACCAAGGCCTGCCTCAGAACTAAAAGGTGTTACACAGCCTTAAGTTTCCAAAAAAACTAGGAACCAAATCATCAATGCGAAGCTCCCCCCGCAGGGAGTTTCCTTGAAGAAGCACGAACTATCCTGCGTCCTAAGTAGTAGGTACTTGCAGGTAGTAGTTGCCTCTCCCTTAATACTTAATTATATAAATAGGCGCCTAATACTTAATTAAGTAGGTGCCTACTTAATTAAGTAGGGAGGGGGAGAGCGGGCCAAAAAGAAGAACAAGATGGAACCCACGAACCCGAATGCAAGCACATACTCGAAAAATAAAGAGAGCTCGAAGTTATGCGGGTGTTGTTTTTACGCGTTTTTTGTGTTTTTCTTAGGCTTTGCAATGTTTTGAAAGAGTTTCCACGGCTGCGGTCTAGATATGTTCTTGTGCTCCTGTTTCCCAAACATAGGGGCTGCCAGCTGACCACCCTCCCTCCCACCCACCTCAAAATAATAAAATTTGTTTTTTAGGTGGGTGTACCCACCTGAGCATAGAATTATTATGGAGGTAATATAGTTCAGAAATAATAAAACACACAGCATGACAAGATGGGGGGGGGTGGTATAGACCACCCACCTAAGTGGGTAGATATATGGGGACAGCTCCCAGGAAAGTGTGCAGTAACAGCAATCGTAGGTGGTTCAATCGCAACCACCTACAAATTAATAATCGCGCCCTCTTTCCTGCCATTCTCTCTCGGTTTCTCTGTGGTACCCTGAACGTCTGTCCAGTCTTTTTGCCTTGATGGGGCAGCCGATCCGGGAGAATTTATGGAAAATATTGAAGACAAGCAAGATCTCTGTCCCAGGCAGGTCAAACAATCGCCGTATTTCAGGGGTGGGGCTGGCCTAAGGGACCTCTGAAATAATTAGTAGATCGACTGATTGGCTGGAATGTGTGGATAGCGTGATATGGTCCATAAAATTATTTCAGGGGTGGGGTACCCCCTAAACGACCTGTTAAATAATAAATAAGGTGGGGGGAATGTTGCCAGTATTTGCCACTTATTCCATGGAAAATATGGAAAAGGTTGAAAACATTGAGGAGTTTAGTAGAAGGAACCAGTAAGGGGGGCAAGGCTTACCCCACAGACATCATTAACAATATTCAAGTAACTATTTATTTGGGGGGTAGATGACAGGTAGCCCACCTGCCAAATAATATTATGTTTGTGCTCGAATGGATGGATCCCAGATAAAGGTAGCCCCCTGATAGGATGGATCCCAGCGAGAATTTGATGAGAGTGTGAAGCCGGCTGCTTTGGCTACCAGAGTTTTGGATCAGGTGTGCCTTGGCTAGTTCAAACTGATTGCAGCGCGACAAACGATGACTTGGTGGCAGAGCATAGCTGATTGATGTGGGAGTCAGACGTTCACGGTCTGACAGAGAAACCGAGAGAGAATGGCAGAAAAGAGGGCGCGATTATTTTTTGTAGGTGGTTGGGCTTGCACCACCTACGTTTGCTGTTACTGAACACTTTCCTAGGAGCTGTCCCCATATATCTGCCCACTTAGGTGGGTGGTCTATACCACCTCCCCCCCTATCTTATCATGCTGTGTGGTTTATATTTTATATCTTGATTGTCTCAGCTCTGTGGACAGGCACATCAAATTATTTTTGCTCTGGCACACGTACCCCTCCACCTGCCAAATAATTTCCAATAAACCCTGCATCATACCTTCTTCCACGGGTTATTGTCATTCAGTGCTAAAAATTATTTGGAAACCATATATCAAAATAATATTTTGTTATTTTGCAACATGCCATACCATATTTTTCTACATGGTAGATATTATTTTGACCCACCACCTACATGCCTTTCCAAATAATACTTTATTGATATTATTCAAAAATTTATTTGGAGACGAGACGGTCACCTCAAAATAAATTCGCTCGGCAGGGGCTATTCCCAAACAAACCAACTTCTATTTTTTCAAACAACCTCAGGATCCCACTCTACCTTTCCTTGCCCATAAGAATTCTCATTGCTTCAAAGTTAGGTAGCACTTTTTGGGTTTCTCCCCCCACATTCTTTATGAAATGGAGAGAAGATCATTATCTTGAAACACCATGTGCCCACCAAGCCCAATAAAAGTTGAGAAACTTGCTTAGTAGTACTGCATGACAGTTTGGAATTGGTTTTTGCATGGCCGTCTTGACACCCATACCCATAATAAGCCTCATCCTCATTCTCAGGTCATGGGAACCATTCTGCGAGCATTGGGAGTTCACATCCTAGTGATTGGCGCTCATCTCCACTGCTCTCACCCAATGGCTCTTCAGGTCTATGCTCCATATCCCCCCATCTACGACGAAATCTTCCAAAGAACCTCATAAAGCCCATGGAACGATCCAGCCATAGATTCACTGAGAGTCTGATTTGGCTGTGTGGCCACTACTCATTCCCAAGCTCATGAAGAACCTTCTCTTTACCCCAACCTTCTTGCCCACACATAGACACATGAAGTCAGGTTGCACCAAACCTGGCATGCTCAGCGTGCTCCCAATATTCACCCAACATTCTGCGAAACAACCACAAACCACAAAAACGTGTAAAAACCACACCCGTATATCTTGGTTTTCCCAGACAATTTTTGACACTTTCTTGTAGGACTCTCTTGTGGGACACTCTTGTATGTCACTCTTGTGGGACGCTCTTGTAGAACACTCTCGTCGGACGCTCTTGTGGGACACTCTTGTGGGGCACTCTTCTTGGGAACTCGTAGAACGCTCTTGTGGGACACTCTTGCGGGGAACTCTTGTAGGGCACTCTTGTCGGACACTCTTGTGCGGCAATCTTGCGGAACACTCTTGTAGGACTCTCTTGTGGGACACTCTTGTAGGACACTCTTGTGGGACACTCTTGTAGGACACTCTTGTGAGACACCCTTGTGGGGACTCTCGTAGAACACTCTCGTCGGACGCTCTTGTGGGACGGGAACTCTTGTAGGACACTCTCGTCGGACACTTTTGTGCGGCAATCTTGCGGAACACTCTTGTAGGACTCTCTTGTGGGACACTCTTGTGGGACACTCTTGTAGGACACTCTTGTGAGACACCCTTGTAGGAAACTCTTTTAGGACGTCTCTTATGGGACACTCTTGTCTTGTGGGACACTCTTGCGGAACATTCTTGCAGGACACTCTTGCGGGACACCCTTGTAGGACACTCTTGTAGGGCACTCTTGTTGGACACTCTCGTCGAACTCTCTTGTGGGACACTCTTGTTGGACTCTGTAGGGCAATTTGGCGGGGAAGCTCTTGTGGGACACCCTCGTGGGGCACTACTACCAAAGTTTCCATAAGTGAGCCGTCACGTCTCCAAAACTAGGGCTTCGCGCGCGTAAGTCTCCAAAACGAGCGTTTCGCACGAAACTTCCTCAAAAACTCACACTTCAAGTCTAAATGAGCGTTTCGTACGAGACTTCCTCCAAAATTCATGCGTCAAGTCTCCAAAACGAGGGTTTCGTACGAGACTTCCTGCAAAAGTCACACGTCAAAGTTTCCAAAACGAGAATTTCGTACGAGACTTCCTCCAGAAGTTTCATCCGAGCACACACATCAAGCAGCCCTGCCAAGCAGTTTCGCGATTTCAGCCCCTCCAAACAACACCCGCTCACACGCCAATCCCAATGTCACAGCAACATTCACCTCCACCACAACTCGCAATCTCACGATTCCCTGCACCTGCCACGAATCTTTCCGCGTCCACACCTCCAACACACACAAAGTACCGCGCCTGCCATGAAGTGTGACCTCCGCCACGCCTCACAACCTCACGGTTCCCTGCGCCTGCCACGAAAATTGCACTTCCATGCCTCAAAGCCCACACAAAGTACCGCGCATGCCACGAAAAGTGTCAATATCATATCACGTGAGCTTGAGCAAAATTTGCACCGCACCAGACGTTTGGAGTTTCCACATGTTCTGAGCACACTCCCATCCACCAAAATCGCAATTTCAGCTGAGACTGGTCACGAACACACAGCTTCGATGCAACACCTTGAAACGCAAATCCCAATGTCACAGCCACATCCAACACCCCAAAAACACCACTCTCCAAACGCCAATCCCAATGTGATTGCGCAGAAAACTCACCATCTCACAAAACGCTGCGCCTGCGCAGTGATTTCATCCTCCATACTTCATCCTCTCACGTTTCCACGCGTTTCCTCGCCAGAGTTAAACTAGAACCCTTCGCTACGCATTCGGGAATCAAATCCGTCTCCCAACTGGTCGCCTCTCAATAGATTCCTCGGGATCACTCTTTGGGATCCACCCAGCACCTGATTTCCCGAAAAACGACCCGGAGAGGAGAGGAACCTCGGGGTTCGATGGCACGCGAGAGGAGCCCGGTGAGACGCTCGGTCTTCCAAAAAAGGTCTTTCTTCAAGAAAAATCTCGATCAGGATTCACTTCTTCGGAAGAGCCCATTAGATCATTTCATGTCATTTCTCTCATCTGACTGTCTGTCCCTTCCAAACGAGCCGTATACAAATCGTTTGGCTGGCCAGGAGTGATTTGCTTCAAGGGACTGGACTGCGATGAATGACACATAAAAACATATACCGATATACCGCATCTTCCTTGGTATCTGTCTTTTGCGATTGTTTTGCAGAGAACATCCGTCTTAGGCAAGGGGGCAGAAATGTTAGCAGTACGGCACTTCTGGAGTATTAGAGAGAATGGTGGAACTGAATAACAGTGATTTTTCTCCTGCAAAACAATCAAAACGGCGTTTTGACGGTGCCAAAACGGCACAAAACGTGTCCATGGCCGTCCACTATTGCACTACTGAAGGTCCAAGATGTGGCAAGCAAACCCATGAAGCGCCGGGATTCTCAGAAAATGGTCTCAAACACATCAAAAGCAATCAGGCCACGGAATCAGTTGAGTTTGCAAAAACGACAACAATTCTACATACCCAGGGGTCCTATGTAGTATGTATAGAGTCCAAAGGAACATGAGCACACAAGCTGACCTCCTGTGGGATCTCCTGGGTCGAAGCAAAGCTTTGACTCAAAGACTCTCAAATTGGATGGGTGGGACTGTTCATTGGATTTGTTCATTGAATCCCCATGTATCCCCATGTATCCCCGCACTGTGCGTGCGATACTACAAGTGATACAACCTTGGAGCTGACTTCAAACAGTTTGACGAACTAGTCTGTCTTGTTTCTGTGCCAATCTTGCTGCATTGGCCCAATTCTGCTTCTCCTGGTCGGCCCAGAATCCGCACCCGCCTTGAAACAAATGCCACTGAAAGTAATCCATAACAGTACCACTGAACCTCAGAGATTCCAAGGAGTTCTTTCAGCCGTGTGATTCCAGGATTTGGCGGTATCATCTTATGGGACCGCCGAATCGAGCACAAGCACACCAAATCAAAGACCTGAGGCTATCTGCCTACAACTCAAGTAACCTTGAACCTGTTGACAACATAACCTCTCGGATGGGATACCCAAAAAACAGAATCAACTGAACCATCCGTCCAACGGCTATTGAAATTGTTGTCTTTCTTTTTGCCGGAGTTCGGGCAGATTGCCATTACGAGAGACAGTTCTTTCTTCGGCGGTCGGCTTTGGGCGTAAGGTCAAGCCCAATTGTGACCATGTAGCCAACACCTTTCTCCTGACCAACGAGCTGTGTCTACAAGGATCTTGTGATCATCCCTCTCCAAACCTCCTTGAGGCCTGTTGTGATGCATTCTCACAATGTATTGAGGCGCCATGGTTTGGAAAGTCCCAAGGAGATGAGAAGCGTTTAAGAATTGTCCATGGAGGATTGAGCTTGTGTACATGAGGCACTCCAGCACCATCAGGACCCCATGAGGGCTCAAAACAAAATGACGATCAATCAGACTATTGTATGTCATCTCTCCCAAATCCAACTTACTATTGAGATACCAACGACCTTCTAGCCTAGACTAGTGCCCTCAGTTGAATCGAAACAGATCTGAAGCGAAGCAACACCTGGTATAATGGTTGCCTGCCGTGCTCAGGGCCCTCACTCTTTAGGTGGGAAATGTGTTATAAGCATTATGATATATATATTTTTTTTTTTATTTTTTTTTTTTTGCTCACAGAAGCCTACAGCACGAAGTAGTGATTGTCTTCCACATTCTTCCATCCATTGAGAGACACTGTCAGTGTGATCTGCGACTCAAAACACCAAGGCTCAGCCAAGCTGCACCTGGCAACGGCTCCAAGTCCCATGCCATTGGCCACGCAGGGTATTCAAACTTAAACCAGTAGCCTGTCGTAGTACGCTTCAACAGCACTGAGCCACTTAACTTCCAGAATAGTCACCCCTTGAGGCTAACTTGCTGGGTTTGGGTGTCAAGAGCGTTGACCCACAACCACAGCCAATGGATTCATACAGACTATATCAGGACCGCAGCAGGCAGATGTGCTTCGAAATTGCGGGCACTCCCGAAGGAGCATGAATAATAAGCAAGAGGCTTTGTACCTGGTCTCACCATCTACAAAGGAATGCGACCTCTAAGTGGAGCTGAATACTCCTGGCGCCAAACGCCAAATGGTGTTGAGACGAAGGTTGACAAGTAGCAACCTTGCTTAGCGATACCTCAGCTACAGTTACAGGGTGGTGTCACCGGGTGCCACCTTAGTTTTGAAGCAAAGCCTTGGATTGAGCCGATGTGGCTGCTGCACCAAGCTCAAAGACAGGCTTATCAAGAAGGATCTCCTACGCTTGTCTCAGGTCTGGCGCTGGCGTCGTGCTTGGAAGCTGGCAATGAATCAATCAATAGCGACGCCGTACGATGGAACTCTCCTGAAACATGGCCGATGCTTTATCTGCCAACCAATCACATCCGTATGCCACAAACAAGTGAAGAATGGGGCAAACATCTAATTGACAAACACTACTGCTTTATCAGTGCAGGTCTGGGAAGAAACACAAATCTGGGGAATTGAACGTCGCTGTGACTAACACTCCACACACTGGTTTCATTGCCACAAGTTTTGTAACGCACAAATCGTGCACCCCTAACCCCAAGGTGAGCTTCACACAAAAAACATAAACTATCAAAATTTGCAACTTTGCAGCTTGACAATGAGCCACTGCGGTGTGGCTCAAGACCAATCTGATTTTTGGAGAATGTCGACGGCAAAGGCGCAATCCTGTTTTGGTCACCTTCCAGCCAGCACAAGGAATCCGATTGGCAAAACCACAGGCTCCTGTTCATCAGCGCCAGTTTGGACCTCCAGGATGCCAGCGTAGCTTAATATATATAGCTCACGCCTATGCCTGAAAGCTCTGTGATCCTTGAGGTGGAAAGCATATCAGCTACTACTACTTTGGCACCCAACACCCTGTATGTCGTCATATCATGTCATCTCCAGTTCCTTGCGCACTTTTAGGGCGTGCAACATTTAAGTAACTTTGGCAGTTTAAGCAGGGTATTGCAAAGCTCCTGCAAAACACACAGTCTTGGTCTAAACCAAGTTTGATAGTTCAAATCTAGATTATAGCATGTTTATCCAACACAGTGTAAAGGAGAGGCCTTAATTCACAGCACCGTTTCACATCGCCCCAAAGGAAGGGAACCAACAGTGTGGATATCACAGAAATGTCTAAGCAAGTTCAGAGATGCGAGCTTAGCCATCAGAGTTTCCACCAGTCAGTTTCAAACCAACAAACTTCATAGGAATCAGTTGTTCAGGGTTCTTCCAACATCAAAGCCTCCAGACTAACGAAGGTGCATCCCTTCGCACCAGTTTTCCAGGATGCAACTACATTGCTAACCTGAATCCGGTGTTGGCAATTTTCAGCCCCAGCGAGAAATTGCCCTCCGGAAAGCATCCACTTTGAGCCTCTAAACGGGAAGGGCCATATTATGACCCTGGACACACGGAGGGGCGACCTTATCCAACCAAGCGATGTCTTGTCAGATCAGCGCGGGCTTCGCCCATGGTTGGTTTGCCAAAAACTTTGACCGTTCACCTCAATCCTCATCAGCTTTGCCGAGGTTAAGGTTCGGCCCTGTGCCATTGGGGTTCATTGGGATCCAGCAAGCCGGCAAACAATCACAGCCTCATAGCTTCACAGTTCTGCACCAACGTTTGACCAATATAGACAAATGATTAAAATGAAGTTTGGGCAAAAGAGGTTTTAAACAATCACCCCACTTGAATCTGTTTTTGAGCTACATGTTGAACGCTTCGGGGTAGCACCTTCCTCTGGATAAGAATGGGTACAACTACTGTAATGTGCTAGCATCCATCAAAATGTGCTCCTCGATGCTATTCCATGTTTGCACCGTCCTGACGACTCACAAGTTGTGTTCCGTCATATCTTCGTGTAAGGATCTCGTCTCGTCGAGTTGTGACGTCGGTTTGCTTGCTCCACCTCATTATTAATCGGCGGTCCTGAAACGTCTCTATATTAGCCTTAAGCCTTGCAGATCTAATATCAATACCCGACAAGTGGAGCAACCCAAATAAGGTGAACCTGGGGGGGAAAGAATTGACAGTTTCCTAACCTAGGACGACAAAATTGCAAAGACTTGTGAACATTGAGCCAAGATCTAACGAAATGCGAAGCAAGTAAGGGTGGTTATTGCCCCATGTTTCCTCACCTGTTAAATGATTGCCTCTAGATTCCACATCAGTGTTTCTTCCCGCCGCCTCGTCCTGCTACGCCACCTCCTCGGCCTCCTCCGCCCTCTCCTCCAACTTGTCGGGGCTGACTTCGGTTTGCTACTCTCCGGACTTGTGGCGGTTGCGGCGTGGTACACCCATATCAGAACAAATGTCGCAACACTTGTCAGGTCAAACATGATACCAGAACACAATTTCAGAATACGGGACACAACACGTGCCAGGAGACATATCAAGAACAAATGTCGGAGCATATGTCAGAAACATGCCGGAACTAATGGCAGAACAAGTGTCAGAATACATGACAGAACAGAAGCCGGGCCACGTGTACAAGAAAAACAAACGCCAGATTGTCAGATTAAATGCAAGAGCACATGTCAGGAGCACATGCCAGAAAATATGTCAGAACACCTTCCTGAATGCCAGAATTGTTGCCAGAGCAAATGTCAGAATAATGTCAGCAGCGTTTGTCAGGATAGCTTGCCATTACTGCCTTCTTCATAAGCGCCTCTCAGGGTGGGGATCATTCGAAGCAATTAAAGTTTACTTGCTGGATGGGTCTAGTAAACACATGTAAACAAATGTCCAAAATCCAAGTAAAAATGTATGTGTATATATATATACATGACTATGTATCTATGTATCTATGTATATGTATGTATGTATGTACGTACAAGTATGCACATTACACTATTGTTTGGTGTAGCAGCGTAGCAATGCTAAGACTGCCCAAGTGCTTTGTTTCCTCAACTCGTCAACGAATTGCCAGTGATCCCCCGCCGAAACGGATACAGTAGGCTTTGACCTTGCTGCGAGACACACCTAGGTTCTGTGAGGAACAAATTCCTCAAAAAATTGCGGCCGCCACTCCAGCTTCATGCCGAGCATGCAAATGCTGATGTCCCCTCACAAGAAAGCG
>CAXIVM010001419.1:0-17875 GCA_964035705.1 Porites rus | reverse complement strand
GAACCCTGCGGGGGCAATAATTTCTTATAACTACAGTTAACAATGGTAATAGGACTGAGTGGAGTCCAATTCGGTCTGTAATCATACGAGTGAGTCAACAACATTGGACGACCAAGTAGCGAGGGTCCGATTTGTTTAATCACTATATGATTACCGACAGAACTGGACGACAGGAAGTTCTTTTTCTGAATCATAACCACAGGCGGCCCAAACTCACGTTGCGAGGGAAGGGTGTAATGTAATTTACATAACATAGGTGACGCGCCGGTGTCGCGTTACAGGCGACCGTTGAAATATAAGAGACTTTGTATGAGAAATATATTACTGAGATCTGCGAACGCTAAATAACGCTAAACCTTACTTTTTCTTCAATGAACTGAATAAAAAAGTCTTACCTGCAATCTATTCCACTGCGTTTTGGTGTCTGTTTGTTGTTTTACTGTTTTTTGGCTTTATTGCGTAACCACTGTTACTCCTTTCATAGAACGAAGTGAAGGCTGGTCACTTCGTTCTATGAAAGGAGTAACAGTGGTTACGCAATAAAGCCAAAAAACAGTAAAACAACAAACAGACACCAAAACGCAGTGGAATAGATTGCAGGTAAGACTTTTTTATTCAGTTCATTGAAGAAAAAGTAAGGTTTAGCGTTATTTAGCGTTCGCAGATCTCAGTAATATATTTCTCATACAAAGTCTCTTATATTTTCAACGGTCGCCTGTAACGCGACACCGGCGCGTCACCTATGTTATGTAAATTACATTACACCCTTCCCTCGCAACGTGAGTTTGGGCCGCCTGTGGTTATGATTCAGAAAAAAGAACTTCCTGTCGTCAGTTCTGTCGGTAATCATACTAGTGATTAAACAAATCGGACCCTCGCTACTTGGTCGTCCAATGTTGTTGACTCACTCGTATGATTACAGACCGAATTGGACTCCACTCAGTCCTATTACCATTGTTAACTGTAGTTATAAGAAATTATTGCCCCCGCAGGGTTCCGGCCTCTGGCCGGAACCCTGCGGGGGGCAATAATTTCTTATAACTACAGTTAACAATGGTAATAGGACTGAGTGGAGTCCAATTCGGTCTGTAATCATACGAGTGAGTCAACAACATTGGACGACCAAGTAGCGAGGGTCCGATTTGTTTAATCACTAGTATGATTACCGACAGAACTGGACGACAGGAAGTTCTTTTTTCTGAATCATAACCACAGGCGGCCCAAACTCACGTTGCGAGGGAAGGGTGTAATGTAATTTACATAACATAGGTGACGCGCCGGTGTCGCGTTACAGGCGACCGTTGAAAATATAAGAGACTTTGTATGAGAAATATATTACTGAGATCTGCGAACGCTAAATAACGCTAAACCTTACTTTTTCTTCAATGAACTGAATAAAAAAGTCTTACCTGCAATCTATTCCACTGCGTTTTGGTGTCTGTTTGTTGTTTTACTGTTTTTTTGGCTTTATTGCGTAACCACTGTTACTCCTTTCATAGAACGAAGTGACCAGCCTTCACTTCGTTCTATGAAAGGAGTAACAGTGGTTACGCAATAAAGCCAAAAAAACAGTAAAACAACAAACAGACACCAAAACGCAGTGGAATAGATTGCAGGTAAGACTTTTTATTCAGTTCATTGAAGAAAAAGTAAGGTTTAGCGTTATTTAGCGTTCGCAGATCTCAGTAATATATTTCTCATACAAAGTCTCTTATATTTTCAACGGTCGCCTGTAACGCGACACCGGCGCGTCACCTATGTTATGTAAATTACATTACACCCTTCCCTCGCAACGTGAGTTTGGGCCGCCTGTGGTTATGATTCAGAAAAAAGAACTTCCTGTCGTCCAGTTCTGTCGGTAATCATACTAGTGATTAAACAAATCGGACCCTCGCTACTTGGTCGTCCAATGTTGTTGACTCACTCGTATGATTACAGACCGAATTGGACTCCACTCAGTCCTATTACCATTGTTAACTGTAGTTATAAGAAATTATTGCCCCCGCAGGGTTCCGGCCCAGAGGCCGGAACCCGAGGAGGCACCCTAATGTCCCCCGCGTAAAGAAGAAGTATCGTATCGCTTTACTGTTAGTATGCGAAACTTTCCCGATTTGATGAAACTAGGCGCGCACGGTGGTCCGGTTAATTTTTAGCATGTGCGCCTGGCTCAGCAACCGCGCAAACTGGGTTTGTGAACGAGTCGCATTCGCCGAATTGTGTCGCACACAAGCACAACAAATGGCTCCAAATCCTCGCCCAGGAAGATTTTCCACCGAAACTCCTCTAGAGCGAGAACGCCGACTTCAAATTCAGCGTGAACAAAGAAGGAGAAGACGTCAACAAGAAACCGCGGTGTAGAAGGAACATCGATGAGCATGAGTTTCAGCTCCGTATTACGGCCCGAATAATAATTTTCAGGCGAACTGCACCGGGCCATCACTACTGACCTCTAGATCGCGTTTTCATCGTTTTTTGACCGTAATTTACTTGCAGACAATCGTAATAAAATCGTATTTTGAAGTACGATCTAATTACAGGTAAATTACGACGAACGTCCTTGCGTAAAAGAATCGTAACTTGCCCTTGTTTGATTTACGATTTAAATTCGAGAATTAATACTACCGTAATATTGTCGTAAACAAAATGCGATCAAATTACGACCAGCGTCCGAACGTAAAAGAATCGTATTTGCTCTTGTTCAATATACGAGTTAAATTCGAGAATTAATATTATCGTTATATCGTCGTAAACAGAATGCGATCTAATAACAGGCAGATTACGGCCAACGTCGGTCCGTAAATAAATCGCAATTTTCCCTCGTTCAATATACGAGTCAAATTCGATTATTGATATTATCGTAATATTGTCGTACACACAGTACGATATTCCAAGATGATTGCCATAACGTAAATACATCGCGCTTTCATCTTATTTACGACTCGAAAAGTGTATTGTCCTAGCTACGTGTTGTTGTAAACCTGTAGCATTTCTGGCCGAGATGTAATGATTATAGGAATAAACCTAGCAAGTAAAGCTTCACAACGTTTGCGAACACAACACATTTACGAGAGTGAACGCACTTACCTGTTCAACTACGAAGTGTCACGCAATGCGATGAAGGAAAGCGTCGTCACCGAACATCTCAACTTAAATACTGTTCAAAAGCTCATAATTTTAAATAATACAATGCTGTTGGAAGTGAGTGGAAAATGTAGTTCCTTCGAAGTAAAAGCAGCACACCGGAACCAGAAAGCACAAATTTCATTTGCTGAGTTTGGAAAAGTATTAAAACCGCCAAGTTATTCGGCACAATTGTGAACGTCTGGTCAACTCGAGTGGTAACGACCGTTAACGACGTACCCGAAAATCTTCAGTAAAGGTTCCGAGCGGATCATCAGGTGATCTAAGGTGAGTAGGGCTGGATTTTATTAACTCTTTACAACCCCCGTTCCGCTAAGGTCCCTTGCCCCCATACCGATGGGCGATCGAGACCGCTATGGCTACTGGTTCCTACAGTAAATTACTAAAAACAATTTTAGTTCAAACAAGAAATCCCTTTTAGAAACACATTACATCGGGGTGATCAACAAAGAAGAGCTACTCTGCTTGGCAGACGAAAAAACAACAAACCAATAGTATGCCTAAGATATTGTCACGTGTCAACTCTTGTTGTGCTTACCGCCACATTTTCGCGCGCCGTTTTCTCAACATTTTAAACGAGAAAGTGAGGAGAACGAAAGGCAAAAGGATTGCTATAAAAGGCTAATGTTTCGCTGAGTTATTTAATAATCTTTACATTTCTTTCCCAAATAAGTAAGTCTACTTCGTTTTTACAGGTGTAAAAGAAAACCTCGAATTAAAAATGTTACCCTAACTAAATTTAACAGTGGCAACATTTTATGTATTACACATGTTCTTAAGCTGTAGTTTAAGCTTTGGCATTTAAAAAGAAGTGAAATAGTGTTAATACGTTTCCATGGCTTTTGAATATGTATGGCCTTTTGTGCGTTTAATCTGTTTTCTGTTTTTCAGAGAGAAGTAATATAAAATGGCGTATACCAGGACGCGTATACTGTATAATAAAAAGTTTACTACAGACAAACATGATTTATGAAAGCGGTCGGTTACAGAGTGAGTGTTTAAAAACCCATAATATTCGTGTTACATTTAACCGTCTACGTTCTAATTAAATCAGTTTGATTGAAGTCAATGCTATACTCTTGACGCTTTATTAAATAAGTCAACGAGTGTGTGGAAACTTCACCTGTGGTGACTAACGGCGCAAAGGGCAAAAATTGCATGATGTTTCCACTGTAACTGTAAACAAGAGAGGTGCGAAGATTCGCAGAAACTGCTCGAGCAGTTAATTCGCTTCGCTCGCTTCAGTCTGGATTACAGATATTACATATTTTATGTTTGATTCATTTAGTCTCAAATATGATCTGATTCGTTCACCGTATTAAAAATCCCTAGCCCAAAATTCGGAGAAGGGGCCCCTTCTCCGATTTAACATGACGGGAGGGGGGGGGGGAGGGGGGTCTGTACACAGGCTAGACAATGGAAATCCACCCTTAGAGAGTACGCAAGGTAGAAAAAGATATTGGTTAGTATTGATTTGCATTTTAGGTTCAGACAGACGCTTCAACTTTGCGATACAAAATAGACTAGCTAAGCAAAGGGATCTCAAAGGGCTTATGTGATATAATATAAACAGTAACCTTTATGATACAATTTATTAAATTTCAGTTGACTATGACGACATTAAAAGACACCAGGATCCGATTCTGCCGTCGTCCAGTGCAAATTCATTCATGTGCTTGATTCTCTGTGGCTAATCTTCATCTAAAGTAGCCCTTTACATCCTCATAGGAGCGAATCAGGTAAGAGTACGTTACCCTATGAGCAAACCATAAACGGCCTACAAATAAAGATAAGCCTACAAACTGATATATCAATCTACAAATAAAAAAAAAACAAGAAATCGGGCATGAAAATCGGCCACGAATTTGTACAAATGTGTATAACGTTTAATCCAAAGGAATCACGTAGTGCTGGTTTTGGTATAATGCCTTTGAAGGAATCAAACTTATAGCTCCACGTATTCCAAAATTTTCAATCATGCCCCCACAGTCTGTTGGAAAACTTACCAGACTGTCCCGAGATAGCCTGGGTAGTAAGCTTTTCCCCGCGAGTTTGTCGAAAAAATTGGAAAAAGAGAAAAAAAGATCGCACCCACTTGCTAGGCAGGCTAGGCCGTAGAGGAATAGGCTCTCTGTGTCGTTTACCTAAGCTTACCTTCATAGGTGCATTCCACTCGCGCATGTACCAGGAAGCCACGATGAATCACCGGTAAATTGGGAGTTATATTTCATTTAAATGGTGTGACACTTAAAGATTCCTTGGTCTGATACTTTCTGCCCCTTTGTAAGTTCTTTTTAGTTGCGCAACTACCTGGCATTGAAGTTTATTACAATATGATTTCCATCTTTCCAGCTTCTATATAAGTGATCCTTGCTTCATACAGTTATAGCGTTCATTATGTTTTTTTTTTTTCAGAATGGTAGCAGTCCTTTAGGATTGTCGCGTGGACGAGCGCACAAGGCACTCAAGACCCTCAAGAGAAGACGGTCTCCCTCCAGTTCCCTTCTCGGGTAGTTCGCTTTCTCCGGAGTCCAGCTAAGCGTTCGCGTACATTCTACGATCTGTTTTTCTCTACTGCTAGGATGAAAAGAACAATGGCCACATTGCCATGCTACAGTAGCATCTATAATTCACATTTTGACAATGTTGTTTTGATTAGCATTTATGTGACACTCAAAATCAGAAGTTGCCGCCTGCGAACAAAGACAACACCCGAGACAGGGCCGTAGCCAGTATGAGGCGAACCGAGGCACTCGCCTCGGTAAAATTTTACCAAATACTGTCGATTTTTATTTTTTTTATCAGACTGATAATATTAGAAGATTTCATACGGCTGATTTCGTACAACGGACCGTGTGTTCGCCTCGGTTGTAGTTTCTTCCTGGCTACGGCCCTGCGAGACTAATGTAAGGTGTAATAACCTTGAAAAGGTGGGAATTCCGAAGTTTCGAAGTTTTTCCGATTTGAAGGGTGTGCGATCGACTTTTATATGAGCATTACCTTGTAAACGTCTGGTGCATAATCCTTCATTTTGATGAAATTTTTAATTTTGAGAACCACAATATCTACTTTAAATATTACAGGTAAACGATATTAATCGCAGTTAGTATATTGTAATTATAATTACGATATTTTATATGAACGTTTTTGATAGTCCTGTCAGAGATATGCCTTGTAAACTGAATAAAAAATAAGAATGTTCACATTCTTTGAGTGGCCGTTCTGTGGTCATTGTACAAACGTGGAACTCAAAATGGCTTCTTCTATTTGTAACTAAACTGTGTGTTCACTGTAAAAACGACCAAATGGCGCAAGGATATCTAAACCTTCTCAACAAAAGCCTTTCTTCTCAGATTGTCATTCAATAGTATCTCCATCGAAAAAGTTACAAGGTAAGGATTTCTAAATCTAAAGCCAAAGAACAAAACACTTGTCTGCTGCGTAGCCGTTTTTACCCTTGGAGAGGAGCGCTACGTCACGAGACCAGAACGGCCCAGCTGCAAAGGTGACTAGGAAAACATTATCTGGGTGAAACACCGGGTAAAGATACAATGGCTGCTTTGTTGTTTCAGTCGACTGGACGTCAAAAAAATGTGTGCATCGTAGAATCGACCACATAAAAAGATTTCCACATCTGACAAAAGGCGCCCTTCTTTTGATAGTTCGCTGTATCTTTATTGTGGATCCAAGAAAGTCTTGGATTATCCACGCCGTGATTCTGGATTTCTTTTGCTGTATTCCAGATTCCAAAGCCAGGATTCCGGATTCCAGAAGCAAAGATTTCCTAGATTTCATATGCAAAAAAATCCCGGATCAGGATCCGGGCAAAAAGTCGCAAAAACTACATTTGATATCAATACCACTTCCCATCTCTTCTTCTGTTCGTAGTTGCACCGTGACCTTATCGTAAGAGCGACAAAATACTATTATTTGCAAGGTAAAGATATCTAAATTTGATCGTAAAAACGACATTTGACGATAAAAGTACGACTTCAAAACTCGTCTTCCGCCCGTAGTTGCACCGTGCCTTTGTCGTAAAATGACAAAACACGATTTCTTTACGATTTTTTGATGGTAAAAATCTCTGAATGTGATCGTGAAAACGACATTTCACGATAAAAATACGAGTTCAACACTCTTCTTTTGCTCGTAGTTGTACCGTACCTTTATCGTAAAAGCGACACAATACGACTTTTTGAAAACTTACTTTACGACATTAATTCGATTAATTTAAGTTAATTTACGATGTTAATGCGATCACTTTACGACTGCAAATAAGGTCCCAGTACGACTTAAAATACGATCCTTTTACTATCAAAATACGATCTAGAGGTCAGTAGTGCATATTTGTTCTTTGTTTTTGTCTTTTTCTAAATGGACTAAATGCGGGCGGCGAAATAATGCTAAATCTGCTTTTCAATACACTGTCAACAATAACTCTACATAATACGCAAAAAAAAGAAGAAGAAAAGAAAGAACAACGTATGGACCTTTAACACGATATTCGCGGTTGGTCACCCGTCCAGTTCGTAACCCCGACCGACAGGGCTTAACTTGAGAGCCGTTACCAAACCGAGTTTCGCGAAGGTTATTGCGAGATACTTATTTCTATAGAGTTAAAAAGTTATTCAGCAGTACTGCAATTGTTTGGTATTAAAGAACTTGATTTGTCAGACACAAATCAGCAACGTGGATCGACAGAACTTTGAACTGGTTTTGTCAACGTGGATCGACAAACTCGATACAAACCACATCAGGAATAGCTCAAATTTCTCAAAACCCAGTCAAAGACAAGAAAAGTGCTAACGTGAAATAACCGGGTTTTGTTCTATATTAAGGTATTCAAGGTTTAATAAACAGTGGTCCATGTGTTTTTAGAGTTAGTTTATTGCGAAATCCCGATTATTTTATTTGATACAAGGACATGCAAGAAAAAATGAACTGGGAAATATCTCAAAGGTGAGAAACTTGAAACAGTGGTCCATGTTTTTGTAGGGTTAGTTTATTGCGAAATCATTTATATCAGTTGCGTTCGACGTTGCGTTCAAGAATGTCACACTCGAAGCCAAAGCATCCGTTCGACACATTAGTTATAGGAAATTTAGTTACAAATAGATAATTAAAGATCTTTTTGCTGTTTAACACGCGTTCTATTACATTTGCAGTGTTGGTTGAACTCATTATGAGATGTATAAAAAACAATTGTCCATCATAGGCATGTCATGTATGAGGATTTTCATTAACCCAGGAAACAAAGTGTAATAATTGAGAAAACACAAAAGAGAACAAAAGAATTACACTCAGAAACTCTAATACGAAAACTGCATTTCAAAGGTTCATGGCAAATACATGGACAACCACAAGGAGTCTTCATTCGGGTTTTAAAAGGTCGGGGGCAGATTTAGTGACAACTATAACTAGTATTAAGAGGTAATTTATCAGACAGAAGGAATATTCTTTCATCAGAATACTCAACCGCAGAAGAGTGTGTTGAAATAAGAAAGCGCAGTTACTTTAAAGTAAACAAATTTGCAGTAACGTTGAGGTCGTTTCAGTGTTTCAGTAGACACCCTATGATGCACTCTTTTCTTACGATGCACTCGTCCTTGGAGCTTTTCTCTTGTCTCCATCAAAACTACTTAAACTTATTCAAACTAAACTTGATAAACTTCTATCAGCGCAAAAGTTTGCATCTAATAAGTTAGAGAAAACGTAGTGGAAGTTCACACGTAACGATGGATATTTTTGAGACGTTCTTTCTTATCGCTTCTTTTTCTTTTTTTACTTGGGCGGAGCGCCAAGTAAAGGATTCGCGACGCTCAGGAATGTCCCGAAGTTGCTGTTCGTGAATTTTCGGTTTGACAGAGTGAGAGCGGAATTAGTTAGAGATATCTCGAGATCACCTCTAGTTCTTTTTTAAATTAAAGTTTATTTGAGTAAGAAATAAATAATATTTTTGGCTCGCCCGGTGTTTGAACTGACTCACCTGCGACCCGTCAGATCAGACGAGACTCAGTTAAGGGATTAGCCGGTTGGGCCACTACAACGACGCCCAAGTGTACGATCCGATAGCGTCTGTTTTTTTGTTTTTTTTTTGACTTATTGACCTAATTGTCCGACATTGCGGTCGTTTTAATCTCTGGCATTGCGTGAGTGTTTTATAGAATGGCTTTATATCAACTTTGCGATTACATGACAACCGAGCCAGCCCGGTTAGCTGGGATCCCAGTATTGTGATGCCGGGATCCTGGCTTGAAATTTTCCAAGTAATTACACTTGCCGGGCAGCCCGGCGAATGAACCAAGCGGGAAACGGGGCAGCGGGTAACACACTGCTCATGCACACTGCTTCCAATCTCTATATGAAAATGGCGGCTCTGGGCTGGCCCGGGTCATGTACTACCGTGATAAAAGCCACCTCGGAAAAGCTAGCCAGCCCGGGTAATGTAATCAGGCCCTTATTTGTATTGTCACGCAGTTTGCCTGCGTGCAGACGTCTCCTATTTCCTTTGTTGCACGCGGAAAAGGGACGTCTGCACGCAGGCAATCACGCAGTTTGCACGTGAAAGCTTTGGAATTTGCCGCTTTCGTGATTCGTTTAAAAAGAACTGTCCCGCTCGCAGTTTGCACGTGAAGATGTTGGTCTTTACCCCTTTTACGGTTTGAGCGTGAAAGAATGCAACTTGTTTACGAGTTCTTTTCAATCAATAAGATTTTAAGAAATCAGCTCCTTTCCGAACATGCGCTATGAAATTTTGCATCATTCAATGTTAAGAGTAATAGGCTAACATCAATTAGCTCCGATAAAATGATCAAACTTTGAATATACTTTATATGTGGCCACTCATCGCATGTCATTCCCCTCAAACAATCCCGTATTTATCTCATTCACGATCACGAAATGTTGCGTCATGGCGTGACATCGTCTTTGAAAGCAGAGGGCAAAAATATTGTCAAACACTTGGCTATAAGCCAAACCCGTCAGTTCCACAGTGTAATTTTCAACAAATTAACCTGGCTGAACGAATTATGGTAAGTCAAAAAAAAAGAGCACGCTTCCAGTAATATATTTGAAATGTCATTGCGCACGAACGCAAACACATGACAGTAAACACGGAAATCGTTCAAACTCTTTGATGTGATCCAAACCCGTTTTAAATTCCAAATAATTTGACAGATTTAATCCCTGGATTTAATACTTCCTTTAATGACCTTAGCTTAGCTAATCTTAGCTTGTTTACGTTCGTACGTATTGCGTGCCTATTGCAACTTTGAATCAAAACAAGCGATCTCGATTACCCTGTTTGGGCGACGCCCAAATAAAAAGATGAAACATACATTTAGTAAGTAACAAACGCCCTCTAAATGTTCAATAACTTACTTGCGCTCTCTTAATGAGGCCTGTCTTTAAAAATGATGCTATCGCTGAGAATGTGAGCCGTAAGGGAAGCTGCCATTAAACTAGCGAATGGCCTCCAAGAATTGCTATCAACGTTTCTGCCATCCGCGTAGTCCGAAATCCCTTTTATAATAATCCACTCAATATCATGGTGATGAGCTGCAGCGTACACGCCTGAAAATAGAGATTTGCGGTAGTTATTAGATGACTCATGTGAAAGCAATTGGGGAGAGCCACGGGTAAAAAAGGGTAATGCAGATAGGGTTGGTTAACAAAAGAGTTCATAGCATTGTTACTTATCGGCTCTTCCTATCATTGCAAAGCAGAATTTGCCAAATGATGGATTATTCACCCTCCAACAGGGAAGGTGAGCTGGGTTTTTTTGTACAGTAACCTTGTTGGGACGATCATCTGTGATATATCCTTTGTACGCCCCTCATGGAAACCAGTTTATGTCTGTTTAGGCTGGCAGATGGGTTAATAAAGTTGATCTCATATTTGAGTCTCATCTCCAATATAACAAATAGTGATCAAATGACAACGGCAGTTTGCATTCTCCTCGCACTGAATTACCATTTAAATCCGTTCATGATCATGGAATAATCCTCTGCACGTATTATGCTAACGAGGAAATTCAAGAATTTAGACATTCATTTTTCGCTTTACTAATGTAACTCAGGAACACCCCGCTTACATGTGGTACTTGCAAAGGTTACACGTACCTAAATTAAGCTCAAAACCTCACCTTCACCTTCCCCTTCTAGAGCAACTGCTTCTGGGAATCGTTCGATGATTGCTTTGCACAGCTCGCGGTTATTGATCACTTCTGGTCCACTCACAAATGTGCCATGATGAATCTTCACTTCGAGTGCTTTTAGATCTTTCAAAGGTGGTTTCCAGCCGTCACCAGCCCGCCTTGTCACCTTCGAAAGACCGGACTTCAATAGAACTCTAACACCGCGTTCTTCAATGCCACCCTCCTTGACTTTGCACGGGCCAAATGTTATTAACGTCTCTGAAACTACTACGTCTCCAAGGTTAGCTTTATAGCCTAAGCCACTGCATGAACCAACACAAAATACCGCTTTGGGCCTCAAGACTTTGACAGCGTTTAACACAGTAACCACTGATCCTCCTGGAGAGGCGGAGCCCCTGCAGCAGTTCATAACAGCAATGTTTAGCTCCATTTCATCTTCTCCCATTTCTCCGAGGTACAAGAAGCCAAGATCTCTGAGGAAATTCCTACCGAAACCAGGATTCAGATACGAAAGACAGCTTAGAAATTCACAGTCCTCGACTGTCAGTAACAAAATATCGATTGGGAGTCGGCGCTCATCCAAATGTGTTGATTTTTCGGGAAGTGTCTGTTTCCTAGGCAGATCAATGTTGACTTCTGGTGGACCAGATGAAGATCTTTCCGACTCAGTTTCTGTAAAATACAATATGGATAATGCCAGACTGATTAATGGCAATGTTGTGAGAATGTTGTAAGTCATAATTTTCTCACAACACTCACGAATAGATAATAGTGTTTATCAAGAGGACATCTTGGTTGCGACAGCTGTTCAAACAGCTTCAACATTCCGAGAACAAGGGCAACATTGAGAATGATGTTTCTTCAGCCAGTGGCACAGGCGACTTCACTTGGAAAAAAATCCGAGTTTTCCCAACGGGAGTCGAACCTTTTACCTTTTGGTTACTTGTCCAGATGCTCTACCTCTGAGCTACAGGAGACTTGTGGGAGCTAAGGCCACTCTTCTAGGTTCATGGTGATGTTGAGACAAAGTTAACCTAAGATCAGGCTCTAACCTCGTTTCGTTCGGTAAGTAAAATTCCGGTGACTAAATAACAGAGAACCTATGAAAGCTGCTAAAAATCGGCCTGATCTCAAATTATGACAACGTTTAAACGGATTTAAACTCTTCCCAACAGCTCACAACAATCACGGTTAAGAGGTGTATAAAACCGCCAGTTATAACAACGGCTAAGATCATATTTGTCATATAACAAACGTTGTCAAGTTGCTGTGACTGTTTAAAAGGGGTTTAAGGAACAACACTTTGCAAATGATGCAACAAAAGGAGTAAACTTTGTAAATGACTACATAAAATCAAGACCCACAAGAACGTACAACGTACACTGTAACATAAAGCAAACCAAAGTTTCTCGACGTTGAATTAAAAGGATCCCATGAGTAGAATATCATGTCCCGAGTAGAAAATACTTGTTGAAAATTCGCCTTTGATTTTGATTTTGAAATTATACTCGATCTTAAGAGCCTGTAGGCCTACTGGAAGAAAATTTTCAGCATTTTTAGAGAAAACACCTTTCTAGTGCTAATGGCACTGTAACTAATCTTACTAAAGGTCTTTTATAGTTTCTCTTCCCTTTCAGCTTCCTGTATCCCCCACTGGTGCTAACACTCTAAAAACAACACACTATATGCTTCAGTACAAAGACTTTAACATGAACAGCAAACAAAATCCGTCATCGAAATATCTAACATGAGTAAAACAGGGGAACAAAGTTGTCGTCATTTTCGATAGTTCTGTGTCAAAAGGAAGGTTATTGATGTACACGTTGTTGGGTCCAAAATGAGTTGAACTGGCTCCAAACAATAACATGAAAGCTTTTGAACACCTTGTCATTATTTTAGCCTGCGTGCAGACGCGTACAGCAAAGGAGGTAGGAGACGTCTTGACATAGCTATCAAATAGTAACGTCAACTACAGATCGATTCAGATATCCGTTTACTAGCCACGTCTTTAAGCACTCGATTTCAAGCTAAATTTAGAATCCAACGCACAGTGCTGTGTATCTTACCAATTGAGCTAATACTCGTACAATTACGATTACTCGTACAAGATGCAGAGCTCAGTGAAAAACAATGGTGACGTTTCCATGCATTTTTGTATTCAACTTGGCCGATCGGCAAACTTGTTAGCTCAATGCATGTTAGTTCCACTGCACTGTTTCATTATTACTTTCAAGCATTCGACATTCTTTTGTGGCATTCAGTTTTGGGGACTTTTCTACCTTTTTTGGTCGGTGTGGTGGGTGTTAAGCTATTAGTTTTCTAAAAAAAAAAACTCAAAGGTCTTTCTCCATTGGAAAAGAGAATCTAAGTTAATTTGTAAGGTACAATACTTTGCTCTAAAAGGTATCACTTACAGAACTTGAGAAGGAGACAAACTCCATCGTATGTGATAACTGATAGCAAACAGTAGGAACTGTGGTAGTAATTAGAAGTGGCTGTCATACTTTTTGTTTGATAAAAATACAACAACAAGGAATTGGCTTACCTTCCGTAGAAGATGTACAGCGCTCTGCATTGTTGTCAGGTTCAGTCACGTCTTGCTCCTGTAAAAAAAACATAAAGAAAATGACTTCTAATTATTAAAAAGCTTAGATAACGCATTTAAAACCAAGCCAACTTTATCAAATTCCAAAAATGATCTAACGTTTGTCTTTGTTTGAAACTCTATCTATGGTTTTAAAATATTAAGTAACACTTTCTCACGTGGCAATTTTTATTTTTTTTTAATTTTTGCCGTTTTTTTTTTGCTAATTTTCATAATCATCATCACCTGCGTCTAAAATCTTAAGTACATCAACTCAGCATTGCTTCTGACACAATTAAAGCTTCAGTGTACATAATTTGCAGCAGTTATACGAACGAGTTTAGCGACTCTTATCGTAGGTTATTAAAACACAGTCTAACTTAGAGTGCGTGGCTTATCTTGGGTAGATAAACGGTTTTGTACCCTGGTAACAGGAAACAATGTTATCAGAGTTTGCAAAACTGAAAAAGGCTTCAGTAGAACGCGGTTTTGTTAAACAGCATCTCTTCTTTTGTAACCTCATGGTAATTTTATGCAACTGAAATGAACCACTCGTGTCTCGGGATACCAGTGACTCGAGAACTAACCTGAATAGGTGGAATCCTGCTTTCTTGGGCATCTGAAGGTGCAAACCAGTGTTCGAATGTTGTTATTTCAATTCTGCGATCTCCGAAAATGCCACATTTGTTGCAGTATGAAAGCTCACGCAACTTTAACACTGGCAACAGGTGCAAGAACTCACAACCAGGCTTGTCGTGAGGACGACATTTGACACCTTCTTTAGAACACACGGGACAGCAAACGCACATTTCGTACCTCATGTGCTTTAACCAGAAGAACTCCTTGCGAACGCGCTCAAGAAGGCACCTCAATTGCGAATGAATGGTTCGGCTTGTAATCAGATCACGTTGGTACCTTAAACCCGCCATTTGTGCGAGAGCATCATTGCCATCGTGAAAAATGACCTCGATGAACGCGGAATGCAAAATGAAAATTAAGGAAATCGCAAGATGAGGAAGGATATGAAACATAGCAAAATTACTGTACAGTTTAGGATACATGTCGCTCTTCCATTTTTCTTGGCTCCACTGGTGAAATAGTAGAACAAGTCGTGGAAACAAGCCTGGAGGAACTCTACCTGAACTAAACGCCACAAAAAGTGAAGGAATCCGTACGCAAGCAAGGTGCTTAACGACACCCTCTTTTGGGGGAGACATTAACATGGAAGGTACAAGGTACTGCTGGGTGGTCCCGTCTGATGGCCATGGACAAAGTAGGCTGAATCTCTCCATTATTGCAATGAGGCTCTTGGAAGTTTCTTGGTCATCAAGCAAGGGTCTCCATGCATGATCTAAAAGCTTCTCTTCTAAGATTCCAGTCTCCTCAAACTTACGCCATGGTTCCTCAACATTTTCCTCGACGTGACTCCAACTTTTAACGGTAATTACTTCCTTAAAAATGTCTATGAGCCACTGCGGGCTCAATATGACCATGTCTTTGTTATCCAGTTGCGGTGATTGACTAAAATAGATCAACATTCTCTGATCGTGTAAAAAGTCTAAAAGTGTTCGTAATTGTACATCGTCGTCAATTCCACATTCCTCTACGGCAATCTTTCTTGCTTTGTCAATGGGCACTCTCTTATAGCCCTTCTTGCTTAAGAGACGGAGAACCTTTTCATACTTCAACCACATTAACGGAATGGGTTCGTTCATCGATGGAAGATTCTTGGCAACAGAAAGTACTTTTTCTCTCAGTTTTATTACGTCTCGACACTCCTCCTCACTTCCTGCTTTCGTGTTATCTATAACAAAGAGGCCTTTAAGAAGTCTTCCATAAATCTTTTTTTTTAAAGAGCTGTAGATTTCAAGAGCAAGGTCTTCGGGATTACCACTGCGGTAGGGCTTGTCAGCATGCGTACACACCAAAAACACTGGAGGTAACTTTTCAGACAAAAGGGTTTCCTGATTCTCAGTATTATGATTAACCAAGGAATAAACTGATGACATCTAAAAGTCAAGATAGTCGAAATTTGTTTTATCGCAGCAAGTGTCTCTTATAGTCCCATTCATGCATTTTTTTGTTGGAGGGTTGGCTCTCTCTAATGGATCACGACTTAGGTCACAAGTCAAAATGTAGATGGCCTTTTCTGTCAGGAAAATTGGATGTGTGTCGTAGTAAACAGACTGCCCTCCAAAATCCCAAAAGATGGAATATATGTCGTCTTCGTCTTCGTTATTTTGTTCAAGCAACCTCTGAACCAATGCCGCTACGTCTTCTGGTAACTTTGGCCCACTGAGATGATGTTGAGCGTCTGGGGGTGACGGGTTTATCCCCTTGTTGCTAAGGTCCTTTGAATCAGCATTTGAAAGTTCGTTGGATGGTTCGGTCCCGCTGTTGCTAGCCTGATTCCGTGAAAGTTCTTTAGTGATGCTTTCAAGTATTAACTGGGCTGCCTGGTGCTCAAACGAGAACGTTGGCTCTGGTTCGGTATCATCGCTACTCTTGTCCGTCCTCCAGACGTCTGTCGTAACTTTAAAATAGGACGGATCGGTTTCTATGCCTTCCGTGCTTCCTTCATTTGGATTGAACAATTCCCCTTTTAAAGACTTCTTTAAACTGGTCTTCCCTGTCCGAGCCTACCCAATTATCAGGACAGGCACTCTTTTTGCGCAACCTTTTCCTTCCAGAAGGGCTCTTCCGTAGGCTTCAGTAGCTTGCCTACCTCGGTTAAGAATCTCCGACGGAGCTGAAGGTTACTACTCTTAGTACATCATGATTGGTTCAAAGTCTTGGACAAGAGAGGTCAAGTTGATGTAGTATTTATAGACTTTTCAAAGGCTTTTGACCTTGTCTGTCATAATATTCTATTAACCAAACTTTACAAATATTGTGTCCATGGAGACTTGCTAAATTGGTGTAGAGATTATTTAACAGAACGTTAACAGCGTGTTGTAGTGAAAGGAGAGGCTTCCGACTGGTTAACCGTAACCTCTGGTGTCCCACAAGGTTCTTTGTTGGGACCATTATTCTTCATAGCCTACATCAACGATTTACCGGGGGTAATTAGTAAGGACAGTTCAATTGCTCTGTATGCTGATGACAGTAAAATGTATAGGGTTATTAGTACTCAAGAAGATCTGTCTACTTTTCAAAGTGACATAGACAAAATTTCCGATTGGTGTAAGATGAATAAGATGAGAATTAATACCAAGAAATGTAAGATCATGCGTATAACAAGGAAAAAGTCACCATTAGTTGGGGAGTATAATATTGAAGGTCAACCTTTGGAAAGTGTTGATGTGTATAAAGATTTAGGATTATTTACTACTAGTAATCTTTCATGGAACCAACACGTAGATAAAATAACTGCTAAGGCTAATAGGGTTTTAGGGTTGGTTAAGAGGACTTGTAGGGACTTAAAGGATATTGATACTATGAACACACTTTATTGTAGTCTTGTGAGACCTTTATTAGAATATTCATGCGAAACTTGGAACCCTCATACTAAACGTAACATTGATAAACTGGAGGCTGTTCAGCGAAGAGCTACCAGATGGATCACTAAGTCTGATGATGATTATAATACTAGACTATCTAAGCTAAAATTGTTGTCATTATCTAATAGGAGGTTCACTAGAGATGTTACATTTTTTTTTAATGTAATTAATGGACATTATGATATTGACATTTCAAATAAGCTCATATTTTGTAAGGACAGAAATACAGGTTATAACTTGAGGAAAAATGACACACAGGACCTTGTTCCAAATTTTAGGTAGAACTGATGGTTTTGAAATATAGTTTTTTTAACCGTGTTGTAGATGAATGGAATGGTTTACCCAATCATATTAGAGAATCAAACAGTATTGCAACTTTTTAAAAGAAATGTGTTTAAGGTTTATTAAGGATAACTAGAACATTTATATTTCTATTTGTACATATTTTCTTGTATGTTAATTAGTGGGGACATCCCTACTATGGCGCATTGGTGC
>CAXIVM010001415.1:0-15000 GCA_964035705.1 Porites rus | reverse complement strand
GCTCCGGTTGCTGCTCCTCAACCGTGGCCTGTTTGCAAACAGGCTCTAAGGGAGTTGGGGAGTAAATACATTTGAATTCGTGGCCATGGTGTCAATCTTCAATCATGGCAAGCAGCAAGTCATGCAGTTTTGCGATCATTCCAAGAATCCAAGAAACAAAATCACATTGCCCAAACCAAGAACTTGCTGTTGAAGCAAACAGAACAACAAGTTCGGCTCTCTTCTACAGTATGTCCAGGCTCTCGTATACAGTTGACACAGCTAATTACACACACACACACAAAAAGAATAAACACAAACCAGGCAGCTTCGCCTCTGCACTGGCGCTGGAGGCACTCCCTGAGCGCCTGATGTCATGAAAACGGCCAAGCCCATCAAGTCTCCCCAAATTTGATTATTGTTTCTTTAGCCCGCTCCTACTTAATTAAGTAGGCACCTACTGCTTTAGGTAAGGGAGTAAACTACTAGCTACTTGAGCTACTAGTAATTGGATGCAGGATAGCTCATACTAATGATTTGGTTCCTGGGCTTTTGGGGAAACCATAAAATTAACTGACGAGACCCCGTTGGCCCACGGGTCAGTGTTCCACTATCTGTTCTATCGAACTTGTGGGTCACTCTAGTTTGAGACAACCTCTAAGTCAGGGTGTTTCAACAGAGACAAACTCATTAAACCAAGCCGTTTGTTAGTGGGCAATAGGAAAGTTGTTACACCCAACCAACATCTTCTTCCCCTTGAATAAAGCCCCGCCTTCCTCCTATTTAAACTGGTTTCTTCATAGTCATTTTCTTGTTTCTTTCAGTTCTCTTGACAAATCCTCGTTCTTCCGAAAAAGTGACTAGATTCGAAACCTTATGTCGCGATACACAAACAAAAAAACAAAGAAGTTTGAGAAGCTCACAAAGGGTACCCCCATGTACCACCAAGAGGCCCAGTCCCCCATTCTATTATGCATGCACCATGAATTTATATAGCCTTCCTGGTTTGTTGCCTTTCAAACGCTGTCGTGGAAACTTCCAAGGCATTGGACACTTCGTGCTTTCCTCTCATCAGAGATGCACAGACGAACAATCGAATCGAATCTGGTTGTCTTTAAACAGTTAGTAGTACGCTTTCAGGATAGATATACCTTCAATGTCTTGTCCGTCGCATCCAAAGGTCTCCGGAGAACGCACTAAATCAGGGTCTAAGACCGTTGGACCCAACGGTTTTTCCGCTGGACAGATCGAGCACCCTCGAGTCAACGCGCTGCGTCTGCTTCAGTCGTCTGCTTCGTCTGCGATGTTTCTTCGGGCCGAGCCTGAGTGTGTCTTCCGCTTGTTGCTGAAGAACCTGGCTGAAGTTCCTTTTTTTGTGTTTCTTTAAGGGTCGGCATATGCAGAAAGCTGGTTGAATCACCACTCAACGATGCAAAGTGAAGGAACATGGTCCAAAGGCAGGGGTATCGACTAGCTGATTGGGTAAACAACAAAGTTGTGGATGTTGAGGTCTCATGATAGTATTCGTTTTCACTCACACGTCAGGGAGTATGACGGTGCAAAAAGGAATACAGTGCCTTGGTTGTCAGTGTGGCGTCTGTGGATCATGTCCTGTAGCTCCCAAGGCAGAGGTTGAGGTGGCGCTCTGAAAATCAACTTGTCAAACATCTTGAACCAAACATGTTGGACGTCCTTTTGGCCACGTCTCATCCGGCTTTGCATCTCTGGGATGTGATCCCAACGCAGCATGAGTCAAATCAAACTTAGGGAAGTTTGGAGAATCTCTCTATCATGGACTTACACATGAGAGGACTCTCCGCTCGAGACCTCAAGGGGGCCAAAGCTACCCGGCTTGTCCCGGCCTTTCTACGTTCCTCCCAAGCATCTTCGGCACCTCAGCGTCTGACGGTTTTGCAAACGAAGCAAAACAAATCTCTGTTTGTTGCACATACAGGCGCCAACAAACACGCGCGCGGGCACACACACACACTGCAGTAGTCCTTGTGGTTTCGACAGTCGTAGTGTCCATGCAAGGCCCGAGGCCTACGATCCGCCGCGGTGGCCGTGTATCATCCAGCTCAGCTGTGAGGTGTTCTGGCTGCGATACACAAATATATGTATATATTATATACAACAATCATGACTGGCCCATCTGGGTAGAAAAATGATGTTAACAACAAACACATCGATTTGGAAATGTGCTTTACACGTTTGCGACATGGTGGAAAACCATGTTTTACCCCCAGCATGTTCTCTCAAAAGAGCCTCTGCTCACACCAAAACAGGAGTTTGATGGAGTTTGGGGGAGGAACCTCAGACCGCTCTTTTTCTTTGCACCGAGTGTACAACAAAAAAAGAGAACCGGCGAGGACCTGATGTAGCACAGGCGATGAGACCTGGTGGGTGTAACCGGTGAGCAGGGCGATGACTGGAGTCTGTCAGCTTTGAGAGCCATCATCCGGTTGTAAGAAATCCGTCCTTTGCTAGGCATCAATATATAGTGCTTTGCTTCTCCAAAGGTATCCAATGGTCAACCAAGGCATCCAACTGTTCTGAACTCTTTTTTGTTGCTCAAAAGTATAATAACCCCAAGACATTGTGAATTGCACTTTCCATGCTGCCACCAAATGGCCATCGATCTGATCTTGAAAGCAGCTTCAGTGACTAAGACTAAGAGTCAAAGGCCGTACTTCTCCGAATATCCCAAAACAACATTCAAAAACTGAGGTATCTTGACCTTGTCAGGTGGCAGCAGACTCAACCACCTCTGCATGTGGGCGATGTGAGCGGTCTGTGAGCAGTCTGAGCGACCCTGACGCTCCACGGTCCGTTGGATGCGGGAGCGGCAGCTCAGGAGATTCAACTGCCCGCGAAGTGCCATGGATGGATTTCTTGGATCCTTCCAAAAGACAGTTGCGGATCTCCTAGTGGTGGCGACTGGTCATGTATCGCTTTGCGATTGTTTGACAGCCTGACCCTTAGCCGTTTGGTTCTGAGTGAATCCAGTGCAGTTGCCAAACAATGCTTCCGGTGGGCGCATTAGCCCCAAAGCTCTTGGGATGAGAAAAACACACAGAGTGTTTTTGTCTGTGTGTGCCGTGATCCTGGGAAACCAAAAAACAATGCCAATACCAAATCCATGGTCCCGAGATGTCCCGAGATGTCCCGAGTTGATCTGATATATGGGGTATTCACAACACGAGCGGGTCGAGACCGAACGCCCGCCTTCGGGACCAAAGGACCTTCGGGGCCTTTGCCCTTGGAGGAGGGGCCTGTGTGACACAGCTTGAAACAACGCATGTCTGCATGTTCTGTCTGTGTTGGGTCTCCAAGCTTTACTGTACCGGAAGTCGGCAAACCAATGCATGTTGTCTGCAATGTCCTCATGAAGCTTGACACGCATCATCCCGATCATCACGCCCCCACTCTCTCTCTCTCTCTCTCTCTCAGTCTCACTCTCTCTGCATACAAAAACCAATACAGAGAGAGAGAGAGAGAGATTCTTTTAAAACATGCGTTAGACAAAAAAGCCTCACCATTGACCAAAATATCAATTTCCCATAATCTCCCCGTATGGCCAAGGGAACTCTTCTGTCTTGGTACTGAATCATTGAGGGTAACTCATTTGAAAAATACCAAACCTCGAGATCTGCATCTGCCACAGGAGAACCCCTAGATTTTGGATCACACGATACCTTGCCATGCATCCCGAACCTTTCGGTGTTGCATCCAGCGCTAGTGGTGAAAGCTCAGCCGAGGAGTCAGAGGTATTATATGAGCTTGATCTCACCTGCCCCTCTTTGCGTATGCAAAGCAGTTATAGGCCCTTACCTTTCTGGTTGTTGATGGTCATACTACATACTACTGTATACCATACCATGCAGAAGCTGAGTTTCTGACTGTGGCTCGCTGCTCGAACTTTCCGGGAGTCAGCCTCCACCTCGGCAGGAACCCACTCATGCAACTGGTTGTGTAATGTTGTGTAACGGCTTGGCACTTTCCGGGACAGCTGGGATGACTCTACTCCTACCATCTCCTATGGCTGGGAGCTTTGCAACCTGCCACCCAGTGCCTGGATGGGCTCTTCTTGGCCTAACCCCAGTCACCCGCACCGCCTTGGCATTGTCCAAGTTGGGACCCATGCTTAGCCATCGAGCGGTGATGTTCAATGCAATGCGGGACGGGTATTTTGTCGAAATTGACCGTTCCAAAGGAAGACTATGTTACTTTCTTGCGTCATTGAGGGCTCGTGTCGGTCTGAAGACACTCCCCATTTCATCTCAAATCAAGAACAAAGAACGTACCTCTCCTGCCGTTGATGAATGCCGATCCCCCCCAGGCGCCTCCGAATCGCCAATGTAAAAATACTGCGGCCCCTCAAACGATTTGGCCTGCCGTAGGTCAAACATACGGAGCACCCCGCAGTGCCACTATCGGTGACGTACATGCCCACAACCGAGGAGCATCCACAATTACCCAAACAACAGTTATCCAGCCGCGTTTTGCAGTTCAGTGACAAAGAAGATCTTTGTGTCATGCTGAGAGCACAAGTCAGGACTCCAGCTCTGCTGTCCAAATTTGGACCCAATCCCTAGACTCCCTTCTATAAACACTGACCCAATGCCAATAACAGTAGAATCGCCTGCTGACGGACTAGGAGAAGCTAATGGCAACTGCATGTCCCTCGCAATAGTCCGCATCTTGGCAAGCAACATGGACAAACAAACAGGCGGTAACAAAAGCTCATGCAACTCCACAAACGAAGGGCCCATCCCATGTCCTTTGTCAAATAGGCACATCCCGTGTAGCTTCTTGTTCCTAGTAGTACGGCCAGGAGCCCCGTTCGTAGCGTCCTTGCTCCTAGTAGCGATGCCAGGAGCCCCGAACGTAGCGAACCTTGTTCCTAGTAGCCATATCCCGTGTTTTCACTCCTTCGTGCCAACCACCGCTCAGAAAGCTACCAATCCGACAAATCGCGTCTGCTTTTGTCGTCAGCCCTGCTCCCATTGACTCCGGCCCTGCAATCCTTGTGATAGCGACTTGACAAAGTCTCCACCATGTACTGGATCTTGCTGAGGCCTTGCGACTTTGGCAACCTCCACCGAAGAAAAGTGACACGGCGACGCGTACCTTGCCGTGAATAAAGAGGGCACTTAGTCACTTGGTCATGAAGAGACATTCGAAAGCCATGAGTGAATTCTACTAGTAGTTAGCTTCTTGTTACTTGTAGCGATGGCCTCCAACCTACTTGCAATGGCCTCCATCTAATGGCGTCCTTGCTACTAGCTTCTTGTTACTAGACATCTTGATGCGGAGACCACTCCACTGCAATCTTTCACCGTCTTTCATATCTTTTTCCGTGAGATGCGAACTACGAACCAGAAGCTATGTACACAGTCACAGAACGTCTCAAGTGGTCTGATTCACTGAACATTGTGCGGTTCCCACCACAGTGGTACGGTAAGACGGAACCTCTTTTCTTTTAAGGGGGGTAGGCCGGCAAAGGTAGTAGCAAGAGGTAGCAAGAGGTAGCTAGTAGCTAACGAGTAGCTACTAGCATGGATGCAGGATAGCTCACGCTTCTTCAAGGAAGTTCCCCAAGCCTGAGGCTGGGGGAGCTTCCTTTTTTTTTTGGCTCTCCTGCCGGCACTGAAGTCTCGGCGACCAACAGGCTTCCGCCGTGAAGGTCAGTTGCCCTTATGGCACAACAGATTCACAAAAGCGAATCAAATGGCAGGGCCCAAGAAAGGGGAGTAGCCTTGGCCCCCCTCTCGAAGGCGCGGGACAGAAGTTCCAAGGTCCGATTGTCAAGGAAAACCTCGGCTCCAAAGAATGCACCTTTGGGAAACGTTTTCCCATTGCTTTTGTTTCCCTTGTCCAGAAGCAAGGGTGCAACAACGAATTTCTTGGCCTTGCAGAACGAAATTGCGGCACGAATAACTGTGGCATATGCCTGTGGCGTGCAAATCGTGTCTTTAGGTAGCTCAAAGCGACATCCATGTAAAAAGGCTGCAGCAGAAAGTTCAAAGACCGAGCACGCCAAACCTTCACCAAGTCTCCAGCGCAGAGAAATCATGAATCGCAGAAACACCGCAAAGTTGGCGGAAGACAAGGGTGGCTTCCCCGGACCCGGAAAGACACATCAATGCTGGCTGTCCATGTATAATCACTCTGCTTACTGTCCCAAGCCCACCTTGGGCATAACTGTCTCGAAGTGAGCCTCTCTGTGGGTGCAGTGGTGACCACAGGAGCCGCTGTGGGTGCAATATCTGGCTTTTTGCATGCACGGTTGATCTTCGCCAACCACAGGTGGCGGGCAAAAACATCGTTCTCTTTAATCTGTAGTTCAGCTTTAATCTTGGTAGCAGCCTCGTGTATATGGCGTTTGGCAAACTCGTCTGCTTTCCTATTCAATCGAATGTCCTGCAGTGTGGATCCTGCATCTCTCGCCTGCTGTTCTGTAATCTGGTCAATGGCACATTCTTCAAGCAGGTGGGCTGGGCACCAAACCAGTTGTAGAGGTTGGTCAATGTACTGCCGACGTCGATGTATGAGTGTGAGAAGGAACCCCCACCACTGTGCATGGGTCCACTCAAGTTGAATCCTGCCATGTTGCAGGAGTTCACCAAACTGGTTCACAATGGTCAGTGAATCCGTGTGGACCACAATTGGTTCGGTGGCTGCTGAAAAAGCCGCCAAAATGGCCCACAACTCCGCACTGTAGCTGGAGAGTCTCCAGTGCCAAACACGACCCGAATCCAATAATCGCCCATCATCAGCTACGACTGCATACGACGCCATGGTGAGCCATGGGTAGCTAGCTAACTGTACTGACCCGTCAGACCAAACATGTCGATAGGCCAGCAACGGTCTTCCCCATTCTTGGACCTGGAGCTCGGCTGTGCTTGATACCCGCAGTTTGGTCCGTATTAAGTCCAGCGAAGACTCAGCAATTCCAAGTGTGGAAAAGTTTGGCCCAAAGTAGAACGCTGAAGCCGGCTGATGTAAATCAGGAGGGAGGCCCGAGCACCCATGCACAAAGTGCTGCATTGACTCCTTCTCACTGCCGCAAAATCGGCAGGCAGCACTTTCCACAATACCAGAGGCGGCCAATCTGTCGGCTGTAAGCGTGCATCCAGTTAGTGCACTCTCCCAAAAGAAAAGGAAGGAGAACCCAGGGTTGGGAATAGCCGCAAGCTTCCTTTTGGCAGAAAGTGTCATTGGAAGATCAAGGAATCCAGTGGCTTTCTGTATATCCTTGCGAGGCATCAGGCAGGCTGTGGTATAGCATTTATTTGCAGCAATGCTCTTCAGAAGGCACTTAAGGTCTCGCACGGAGAAATCCAGAAAGTAAACTTCAGAGGCATCCAACATTGCAAAACCTAAGGGGCTGCACCAGTCCAAATCCAAGATATGACACGCCTGGCCAAATTGCGTCATCCAAGCTTGTGGAGTAAACTGATCCTGCTGGTAGAGCCGCTGCCAGTGCATTCTTGCATGCTCGGAGCTTTGTAGGAAGCGAACAGACTCCGAAATAGTGGCAACTGCCCGAAAGAGAAAAGGATCAAGTTTATGTGCTTTATGGATAACACACAGCAAGAGGTGCTTGGATCGCCACATAGGCCTGTTCTGCCAGAGAGCATCCGCAATAGCACACTGCAGCCTAGCCAAGAGTCTTTTGGGAATGAAGTTGAGCTGCGGCGCAAATGCCACTTGTGGCAAAACTTTTGTTGTCAAAATCTGGGCACGCTTGTAGCTATCACAGGGCAAAGATCTGATTGACTCACAGTCACGTAGAGCCGCCTGGATTTTGGCAAGTGGGAAATTACCCACATTCTTTCTCGTTGTTTGAACATGTGCTCCGAGGATGTTAACGATCTCAACAGTCTTCATGTTGGGAAATGCAAGCCTCATCTGCTGACGGAGTTCGCCGGATGTGGCAAAGATCTCACATTTACTGGCATTCAGGAACTGGCCACAGAGTGAGTCCCAAAGCTCTGTTGCACGTACTGCAGCAACCAATTTATCGATGGAGGGCAGTCGCGTCCACAGGTAGGTGTCGTCAATGAACGCACGAAAGTCAACCCCATCAATGTGGACCATAAGCCACGCCCAGACGGCAATATGTAGGTTGATGCAAAGGAGACTGAGCGAGCAGCCCTGCACAACACCATTTGCAGTAGAGATCGGTTGGGATCGTGTCCACTGTTTAAAAGAGAGGTATCTCGTCATTCTAGTATAGAGCGCCAGGAAGCCGCAAACAAGGCCCCGGGGAAGGCCTAATGCCAACATCAAGGCTGCACAAAGCTTAGGGATCAGGCGGTCGAAGCACTTGGATTTGTCCAACTTGAGACCAGAGAAGGATCCCTGTAGACAATGGGCAGCATCAATTTCCTGTTGAACAGTCATATGGACTTCTGCCATTTGGCGCCCTTTAATACCTCCTTTCAGTTGCCATGGTATGACCTCTTGTTGCCAGCTTTGCAACTGCATAAATCGAAGACCTGTGTACAGAAGCGTGAACACCGATTGAAGTGAAATAAGTCTCTTGGAGAGAGGTGCATCACTACCATCCTTGTTGTGAATCACCATACGGACTTGTGTCAGGATGGTCGGAAAGTCCATGCTCCCTGCTTCAATCTGGTTGAAGAACCATGCAACTGGCTTGAGTGCAGATGGTGGGAGTGCTTGAACCTCCCGTGTCATCCATCCATCAAGGCCAGCCGCTGCATCAGGTCTCCGGTGAGCTGCTTGCCTCCAGAGCTGATGCTCGTCAATTGGAGGAAGTGTGATGTTCTTGCCTTTGTCATGGATGTATGGCCACACTTGCTTCAGGACTTGCATTTCATGTTCATGATCAGCATTAACTGCGAAAACCGAGTCCCACTTGGTCGCAATAGCATCCATTGCCTGCTGGGGATCATAGAGAATGTTGCCAGAATCGTCTTCAACAAGGTTGGGTGGGATAACCCGCCCTTTCCGCTTCAGAAATTGGTAAACAATTTTGCCAATTGTCATGGACTTGGTCGCATCTTTCATCGATTCCCACCATTTGTGGATAGCCGCAAATTTCAAACAGCGTAGTTCCTGATCCAAGGCTTTCAGAGTAAGCTCAATCAAATGAGGCAGGTCATGTGCGAAGATTTGGCGAACAGTGAATGGGACCAATTTCGCAACTTTAAGCCTCCGGAGCAACTTCTGTTGTGTATTGCGAAAGGTGCGGGAATCACCAGTGCCATGTTCAGCTCTATGAAATCGGAATTCGAATTCCCGCAGTGCCCGTAGGATAGCACGAAGAAGAAGGAGATGTGGGGAGGCACAACTACCATTCTCATCCTGTAGTGAACAACGATAGACAGTTTGAAATTTCGGCAATGCACCCCGCACCCGTGGGCCTTTCTCCCAGTAGGCTCCATTGTGCTTGAGCAATTGGACTGCATAGTGGTTATAGACAGCCCATTTGTCATCGGAGGAGGTGGCATCATCAAACTCACCAACGTAGTGCTGCCATAGTTGTTCTCCAGATTGCTGAACAGGACAGTGTGGATTGGCAGGGTCAGTCTTACGAACACGTTCCAGGTTCAACTTGGCCGACCGTTGAAGAACCGTGCCTGACATATGGATGCGATCCCACATGAAGGTGGCCCAGACCGGCCTATGTTGCCTGTCTTGATGTTGGAGAACTTCAACCCCGTTAGAGCAGTCCGATTGACCAGAATACCATCAATTGACGATTGTCCATCTGCATCTGTGGGCGCGTTGTGTTGGAAGAACGTAGCCGGACGGGTGACTACTCCATTCTCATCTGTATGGAGGAGAGGGTCAGCCCACCCCCAGTGGTCAAGAGCCAGTTGCACAGAGGGATACATACCTGGCTCCATTTGGAAGTCACCGGCCAGAACAATAGGAATGTCTGCGTACTGCGCAGCAACGGTAAAAATCTGGTGCAGCATCTCATTGTTCCTTTCAAATTTCTGTCGCTCGGAAGCAGCATTGGCGATGGCATAGAAGTTGAATGCCAACAGCTTGACAGAAGCCGAAACTTGGTGCCTGTACGAGGAGGGTCGGCAGGAGAGCCCACCGTCATCTTCCCAAGTACCAGCCAAAATCATTACCGCCCATGAGGAAGTGAAGTACTGCAAGCAGCTCAAGACAACCACATAGCAGGCGGCAAAGAAGCCAGCGTCATCATAGCTGATCTGTTCCCAGATCCACCCCATCCCAAACTGGCCCCAGTCAGGACATTGCCCAAGGAGGGTCGGCTCTTCGAATTTGTTCGCCGCCTGTCAGGCGGCCCGGTGGTGCTTGACTGGGGGAGGAGTTTCCCCGTGCTCTCGGTGTCGTGGCTGGACACATTGCAAAATTTGGCGCAGTTGATCTCCGACTTGTGAAAACTGAGAGTCAACTTTCTCACTAAGGCTCTCATGGCGCTGTTCCAGACGGCCGACTTGCTCCTCTAGCCGATCAATGCGCTCTGTGTGAATCTCCTTGGAGACACTACTCTTGGGCAGTGGGGGCTCCGGGTTGTTGGAAGGGGCCCCCTTGCCATTCTTCCCTTTCCTCTCCCTTTGGCAGGTGCTTTGTAGTAGACCGGTGTGAGGAGGATCTCAAAGGTTTTCCCATTCACCTGCACGGAGAACTTTGTGACAGTGGGTGGCTTTTCAAACGAAAGCGTCCATGCACAAACTCCTGCACGTCGAAACGACCTTGTCGGGATGCACGCTGCCTTTGTGGCTTGGTGTACAGCAGAGACAATGTCCTTAGCCAGGATCTCTGCAGGCCATCCCAAGCTGTCCATGTTCACTTTGGGGATCATCGCCTTGTTGATTGAGCAGATTCGGTCGTCCTGAGGAAGAAGGAGATCTCTGGCAGTTGCAAGTGAGTCAGTCGCAAATCTTGGTGCCAACCCTCTCTTTGTAACTGCAATGCCACGGTAACCAGAGATGGATGAGGCTGCCTTGAGTAAGTCAGCCTTGTTGGCACGATCAATGGCCCAGAATCGTGGAATGATGGACAAATCTTGGACCTGTTCTCCTTTGGGAATGAAGTCCCTGACCATCAGCTCACCTACCCCACTTGCTGACAAAAGGGGAACCCTGTGCTTCTGTTGTACCTTCAGCAGGCATTGGTGGATCATGTCACGCTTCTCCTTGGAAGGTTCAGGGACTGTTCGGTAACCATAGATAGCAGCATGCCCCCAGATTGGGTCTGAACAGACCTCCTTCAACTGCAGTTTGAACTTGGCAAGCGGGTTGTCATAGAAGCTCTGAAAGACATCTTTCGCTGTAAGGCGGATGTCACATTCCAGCACAATTTCACAAACTGCAGCCAGAGTAAGCGTGATAGCCGGTGTAGGCAGTGTGAAGTGGACCTCTGGAGTGATCACCAGTAAGTGGACTTGCCGTTTATACTCCTGATCCAAAGCTGGGTCAAAGACAATCACCTCAAAGGGTCCCATCAGATTGGCCAGCTTTGCCAACGGGTCGGTCGGATCGATCATTGGAAGGAGAAGCGCACACGGCTCCTTGGGAACAACCTCCCGTGCCTGCTGCAAATTGCCCTTAGAGACGAAGGCAATACCTCCCCGATTTGTAGAAAGCTGCTGTTTCTGTACAAACGGTAGGGCCGTTTTGTCTTTGGCTACAAAAGGATGATCCGACTGGAGTTGAAGGTCTTCCCATTTGCTCTGCTTGATTGCCTTCTTTTTCGGCTTCCAAGGATCTTCAATCTGCCATGGGTCTGCTGTCATCATTGGAGCATCAGCACCTGTCTGGCCCTCCATTCCTCCCAATGAAACTGCTGCACATGGTTGCAGGAATTGAATGCCTCCAACAACCAAGAAAAGCCGACGCAGGTTCTCAGCAAAGGCTCTGAGCATTGGTGGCGCCCCTGCAACTCTCCATGCCTGGTTGGATTCCTCAAGAATGGCATCAAGGACTTGCCGTTTCTGGTGAGGGACATGCAAAGTGTCTGGCAAATGCAAGTCAACCACAATCCATCGGTGGAGCAGCTCCCAACCACACATGCCTGGACGAGTGCGATTTGTGTCAATAATGATGACAGGGCGGAAGCCAAACGGAATGATGTAGTCAATAGCAAAATCATGCCAGAACTGCTGGTCTCGCGGTGGGACTTGCAGGAACACAGTACGACAGGTCCTCTCCTCTGGGTTGCATACAACCTCAATGCCGATCCAGTGTCCCTCGCGAAGTGCAACAAAACGCTGAACTTCAGAACAGGTCGGCTTGACACTTGGTGCAATCAAAGAGAGATCATGATGCAAAACAGGCGGGCAAAAGGTGTCAGGGAGAAAGAAGCTCATGGCAAACTCAATCTCATCACTTGTAGCCCACCCTGGGTGGGTTCTGTAGATATTGAGGCGCATGTCAAGCCATTCCTCTGACACAAAGAAAATTTCACGAACATCATAGGCATGAATCTCCCTGCCTGTTGCCCGAAGGAGGAGATCAGATGCACGGCTCGGTGATTCTGTAATCGCCAGAAGGAAGGCGGTTCGGGCAGCTTGTGCAAAGTGGATCATTCTGTCATCTGCCCTCGTCTCCCTCCAAACAAAGTCCGATTGGTCAATGATTTGCATCACATGGGCCGAATACTGGTCTCGTTGAAGTCGCTGTGTACTCCGGTGTGAGGTAGGGAGCAGTGGTGCCCCGGCTCGAGCATAGAATGTGCGAAGTGTGTGCCAGGTTGCGAGTTCAGAATCCTCTGCAGTGCGTACCCATCTGTAGGCATTGGGTGCCACTTGGATCCCCATAGTATTGACAAGCTCCAAGATAGCAGTCGTTTGCCTAATGGTCAACTGTTCTGGTGAGTGGTACAGCACTCTCCACTGTCCCTCAAAGAATCTGACCTCAACGAAGATCCAATCAAAGACAACCAGGATAGGCACCACAAAGTGTTGATAACAACGCTGTAGGTCGGTGGGCTGCACCGGGAATCGAAACTGTGACTCATTGTTGATCCAAATGGCCGGAGGACACCAGCAAATTGAGGGCATCAGGATCTGCAGAAAGTCAAAGTGGAAAACCATTTCATCAAGCGCCAGCGCACCTGGCTCAAAGTTGAACTGAAGCAACCGAGCGCTCATGATATCATTTCTGACATTGCAGCTAGGGTTGTCGGTGAGGCGATCCATGCCTCCAAAGGCTAGTGGGGCCCCTTGGCTTGCAGGAGCACCGCTCCATAACACATCACCGTTGATGAGCATCATTGGCTGATCGGGTTGGCACTTGACCAAATTTCTCAATGTGATGTCACATTCTTGGCCAAGTAGCTCGTTGCACTGACGTGGTGTGATAGTTCTTTGAGCCTGACATATCTTGCACCAGCGAAGGTCCTGGCCTCCAGCAAGTAAAACCCATTTGGCAGAACTGACCGGATCATAGGTGCCCTGAATGGCCATCACAACATGTATGCCTAAGAGCTGCTGACATGCATCCTTGTTGGCCTTGAAGAAGTGCATAACATGGCCTTGGTGCCGAAAGGAAGGGATGCTCCCCAGGCGCTCAAAGGTTCGCATCATTGATCCATTCAAAGCTACCGTCTTGTTGCAGAAAGAGGACTCTGCCTTTGTGCTGCGGGTCATCATCTTGGCACACATACTCAAGGGCATGGAGGAATCCACATTGTTGGGCATCCACCAATTGGTCAAGTCCAAGGTCAATCTCATCACCTCCCCAAGGTTGCGTAGGGGAGAGAATAGGATCTGCTTCAGTGTGATCAGTGCCAGTTCTGACAATCTGCAAAGTACACAACGTGTGTGGCCCAAGTTTGGCAACGACATCCCCACATGGAAGATCATCCCATTGACTGCCTGCGGTCAAACATCGTCCATCAAAGAAGAGCTGGAGCAGGGGTGTGTGATAGGCCTCCAAATCCAACTTCTCAAGGAAAAAAGAGATAGCATCACAACCTGCCGGCACATTCAGTGGCACTAAGCTCAGGTCATCACCAAATCTGATCAGGGTTCTACCTGCAAGCCAGGGCTGCCAAGTCACGATGCTAGGAAGGGCTTTAGCCACAAAATCAGCAAAGGGCTGAAGTACGAACATGTCATCCCACTGGCGAACGAAGGCTTTGTCAACAGTCAACCGATCTTCCCAACACTGTTGCACGAGAGTCAGCTTAGGATATGTGTCTCCAGAGACTCCTTCAAATGCGAAAAGGATGGCAACCAAGGCATGAAGCTGAGAGATTGCATTGCCAAGTTGGTGGAAAGCTTTCCGCAAGTCAGTCGGCAATCCAATGGAGTCAGATGTGCCAAATAACGTGACAAAAACAAATGGATCAATGAAACGAAAGCTTTCTCCATGTCGGACCAAGGTGGCAAAGATTCCTTTTGCATCCAGGTGATCTCTTTGGAGCCAGTGCTGACCAGTATATGAGGCACATAGCGTGGGAAGATAATCCCCTGGCTGTAAAAGTCGTTGCTCCAATACATACTGCGTCAATGCATCTTCAGCCACACGTGCTCTCTTGCTCGGTGGAAGGAGCTGGCGATCCCCATATACTTCCAACTGCTCGGGTTTGAGACATAAAGCATCAACCAAGCCCCCTGGCAGGTGAAAGAGATGTTTGGGGTCATCCCAGGGAACACGCTTCACAGCAGAGCAAACAATGCGTTCCTTAAGCTTGTTGCTTTCAACATCCTGACGTGCCCACACGGCTAGCCATCGATTGCGATGATTTCCAGTGAGTTGATGGATGGCAACATCTTGCGACCATAGCTTCTTATATCCGCTCAACTGCAGCGCTGCTGACAGGGCTCTCCAATGTTGGTGTGCCTCAATCCCGTCTGAGCACTCGAAGATAGCAAGCACAGAGCGAACTTTGGCCACATGTTGGATCGCATCAAGGAAGCAAAAGCCTTCATCAGTCGCCAAACCTGAGTTACGCCCCCCTCTACTCCAACTTGGGCACGGAGGCGAGAGAGTCATCACCAAATTGGACTTGTTCGAGGTTGCCCTTGGGAGAGTGGTCTCACTGATGTCTGCGCAAATGCCA
>CAXIVM010001414.1:0-23272 GCA_964035705.1 Porites rus | reverse complement strand
CAGCAAGCACATACAGCAATCATTATGGAACCAAGCCATTCTTCCTTACGTCCTGCCAGGCCGCTTGCCAATCCCCGGTGACATGAGCGAGGATGGCTTGTGTGACGAGCCATCAACTGTGTTATCAAAATGTCATAAGAATGTTAAATATGTCAAACATCAGAAATTGGTATGACACGAATAAACTGCAAAGGGGATGTGCCACATTCTTCATTGCAGCCCCACCTTTAGAGCCCAAGTGTCGAGTTGTGTGCGTGAAGGACAAAGTTGACTGGCATTTGCCCATCACTGTGGAGTGCTCCGATACATAAGTTGATTGACTGACATAGCTGAGCATGCGTGAATTCGCCTGGACAACTGAGAGTATTGGTCCCACTGTGCGGGCTTCCACATTGTGTCCCACTGTGGGAGGTACCTTTGGGAGGCTCAGAGTGAACGACCTTTGGCCAGAGGCCGTGCTGGAGTTCTTCCAAAGCACCTCGAAGAGTTGTAAAGAAAGTGAGGGATGGCAAAAAGTTGCTGATTGAAAAATATTCTAAAACCGCTGAGAGTGCTCCTTTCTGAGAAAGAAATGAAGCAGATGCTAAGGTTTGTACTGTATTTGAGTACTTCCAGTAAAAAGAAGCGCTTTGCCCACACCTCTTCTTCCAAGAAGGTTTGGAAATGATGACTTTAAGATGCAACTGGGGAAGACATTTGGGCCAGGCCCGGAAGAATGCTGCTTTGTGCTGGTACCTGGGCTGCAATGGGTTACAAAGAGAATTGCTTGAATCGTTCCGTTGCTTGGGCCTGGTCCTGTGGTAATGCTATGCCAATGATGCCATGATGCCATACATCTATAATCATCCCTATATATATATATAACTAGGGCAGATCGACTGTCCATTATTGCAGCGACGTTTCTGCTGCGAATTGTTCGTGGTGTCGGGGTGTCCCCTCCATGCGAATCGTTTATGGCTAGCCTTTTGAAGCAGAAATGATCCGTGGCTTGGGCCTCAGGCCAAAGGCTTCGACGAGAGCCTTTGGGAGACTGAAATGGCTCGACTTGATCTGCATCGAGACCAAATGAAGGCGCTTTTGGCATGGGACACGGGAGCAATTGGACAACTTCTGTTCCCAAACCAACCTTAGTTAGAGTTGGGAACAGCCGACAGGTCACATCAACGTGGGTTGAATTACATTGTGTTGATACCCAACATGGGGGCTTGTATTTGGGCCCGACCACTAAATCCCAAACAAGAATCAACAATTGCAATTCCCAATGTATTTTTCATTGATCAAGACACAAAAAATCAAAACGTTGTAAGGCATTGAGAAAACAAGGCAACTTGAAACAAACACACAAATGTGAAGAAAGCCAACCATGTTCAGAAGTTCTTCCACTTCAGGTCAGCCGTCCCCCAGAGTCCAGGAGACATGTTGTGTTTCAGTAGTTATCGATGTGTCTTTTGATTCTTGACTCCTTGACTTTGTTCAACATCTTTTTGTTGTCCACATTTTGCTATGGCCTTTGTTTCGATGTTTGCTTTCAGATGTTCTTCGCTGGTTTGCAACCTGTTCACAACCTGTTCCCATACAAACATTCAATCTTATCCGGAAGCCCCCCCCCCTTACATGTGTCTTCCGGTCTCAGTCAAAGAGCGCCTTCTCCTTCATGAGAGCTTTTTGCTTCACATGGTTAAGATGTGTTTTTTCTCTATCCAAATCTCCTCCATTCATGAAAGGTATTCTCCTTCAAAAAGGTCACATTTGTCTCAAGACCACTCTTTAAAAAAGATTCCGCCTTTATGAAGAGTTCCTTGAACGTTGTGCTTAAATTAATTTTCCTTTGTGAAAAGAACTCTTCTTGAACCCATGTCGACAAAAGCCAACCCATTTTGGTATGAGACTAAGCTTTTAACGGTCAATCTTCAGCCGAATTCTCTTTCATAAAGATGTGTGTGTGTGTGTCTTTATAAAGGCCTGCCTTCTTTGTCTAAATGCTTAGCTGCAAACAATTGTTTGATAGAATCGATGCCTCCATGCCTGCACATATTATCTTTGCAGAATCCTTCTCTATCTATCGTACCCTCCTTTTGTGCACAGCTCTCCTCCTTATTGAGTTTTCTTGTGAAGCGCTCTATTCTGCAGGAAAGGCTCCTCCTTTCTGGAGATCGCAACTGTGGGAGCGTTCTTGTTTAAGAAATCTATACTGTGTAAATGTAGAAGTAAGTGTAACACCTATGAGACTAAGAAGAGTTGAAGAAAGACGAGTGACGAGGACAAGATTACATCGTGTCTTAAATCAGTTGTAATTTCAGCAAGGAAGAATCATGAAAAATCTAAATAAAGAAGGAGAGAAGCTGGCTAAGTTAGGCTAAGAATAGTAAGAACAAAAATCGAGCCAAGAAGGAGAATTCAACGGTGTTCAAGTAGGGGAGTACCTGTTCAAAGAGCTCTAGATGTCAAACGGCACTTTTTTTTATTGCGAGGATAGAGGCCAATCAATCCATCCTGCCTAGGTCCTCGTATTCTGCAGTAAAGCATCAGTTTCCCTGCATTCCAAGGAGTGCAATATCCAAAAAGATCTGGGCAAAAATGCAAAAAAACGGGAACGCCTTGTGAAGAAGGAAAAAGATGCGAGCAAAAACAGTAACAACGAGATGAGAAATGGTGCTAACATGTGCCAACCCTCAATCAGGCAATGAAACCCATGACCCTAAATCTTAGGTACCAAAAGCAATAAAATGTAGGCCCCATGCGGCCGGCTGTCTCTTCAAATCTGTCATCGTTTAAAAGGAGCGAAATGGGGCTTCTGGGGGACTCTGTTCTTGAGGGTTGGCTTGACAAGGGTATGCCAGTATTGGAGTGCGACTCGAAGAATCAAATATCGAGCATCGAGAATTCAAGAGCTTCCTAACCAGAATCTTATCTAAAACAGCTTGGGGCCAATCTTAAGGCACCTGCTTTGGCCAAAGCCCAGTTGCTGTGGCCTGTTGTGATTTGGTCAGCTTTCGTTGACGAGGCCTTGGGACTTTTTGCTCGAGTGCGCGTGGTTCGTTCGGAGCTGAGGCTTTAGCCGATGAACGAAGTGGCATTCCAGCGGTGTCAAAACCAGTACAGCAGTCTAGTGTGTCTTCAAAATTATCCAAATGGGCGAACTTCTCCAGTAGTCTCGCGGAGTTCACCCCAGAGTTCAGGGCGACACCTTTTTTGTTTCTCCTTCGGGACTCATCGCTTGCACACACCTGCGCTACTGCGCGGGAGTCCAGTTCCCATCAAGGTGAGGGCGGCCCGGAAGGCATGCAATTGCTATCAAGCCCTTCCCGTCCGCTACGACTCTATGCCTGGCGGGCATGCTTTGGAGTATTGGATGCCAAAGCCATGACAAAACATCTGTCAGGGGATGTGGACATGATAAAACCACCAAGTTTGATTCATGTGTGGGCAGGGCATGATGAAATTGGTGCTGCGAAAGGGGAAGCAAATGGGTGCATTGCTCCATATTGCTCCTTCTATTTCCATGCATGCATGATCTTGGCTGGTGCTAACCTCACTGAGACAAAGACAATCAAAGACATATGTGACTCACTGATGGGAGCCTTCGGATCTTTACACTGAGGCAAGAGAGTGGCTGTAGGGGGTATATGATGGTATATGGGTGTTTACTGCAGATGCCAAGTTTCCCATCAGCAGTCTTCGCTCATATTGACAATAATTCTTTCCACTGCACTCACAATCTCTCTTTAGCGGGTTGGCGGAATGAGTCTGATTGTCGGCCAGATGCCTCCAGTCGATGACCTCAAGGTGGCCGACGCCTTAGCAACAAGCTCAACATGAGATGGATGCGATGGAAAACTGAAACGGGTCCAAAGCGAGTTGAGATCACTTTGAGTGTGGTTTGCATATGTTTGCATGCTTGTTTGCAATTCTTTGTACCAAGTGTTTGAAGAAACTCCGAGCGGCGTGCGAGAGGGCCCGGCTAGCGAGCTTGCAGCCAATTTAAGACATCACTTTGGGGGGGCTTTACATCACCGAAGCCAGAACCTCTACCTTAGTTGCTGTGTTTCAATCTCAATTGCAAGCTTTTGGGCATTCAGCGAGCCGCCAGAAAAACCGAAAATGTCAAGGCATCTCTTCCACTGCGTTGGGTGGGTTGGACGTAGCCTGTAGGTTCTGCGTCAGGTCTAGAGTCTAGATCGAGGCTCCAGACTCCAAACCCTGGCATTTTGAGGACTTCAAGACCAGATCTGCGGAATCATGAGTTCACATGCCGGAGGTTTGTTGATGTTTGTTGGTATGTTCAATGGAATGGTCGTTTTTATGGAGCCTGGTTTCTGCTTGACTGACTCTGTTTGACACTGCCCAGACTGTTTGGAGCACCAACGGCCGCTTTTGTGCCTTGCTTTGGTGGCCCAGCATCGTTGCTGCTTGCCGGGCCTCTTAGAAGTTGACTCCGTACAGCAACACCCTTGAAGAGAGCACCCAATTGTCTTGCATGTGTTCGATTCTCCCAGGACTTCTCTTCATGCTCTCGTTTCTTGATACAGTACTTATATAACGTGTGGTTCCTTCTTGCTCAGGTGCAGAAATTGACAAGAATCTCGACATGTCCGGGCAGCTCCACCAGGCTGCAGTGTATTGATTTTGAAGCTTGCATGCACTGCTTGCTGTTTGATGTTGTCCCAGCCTGGGCAGCGTAGAAGGCACTTACGCAACCAATAGAAATCAGCGTTCTCACTGTTGAGCACACCGGACTGGTTTGTGGAGTGCCGACTGTTTTATCGCACTATCGTTGCTCAGAGGCGTGAACAATGCATCAAACACATTTCCCTACGCAAACAAAAACCGACGGTGTCAAGTTGAGCACTTGGTGAATCGTAAACTCCAAGATTTAGACAAAACCCACGGCTATTTGTGAACGTAATGATTTATGAGGCTTCGTACAAGTGCAGCCAAGATGTTCATTTGATCTGTTTTCGCAGCCTCAATAGAAGTCTTGGGCCTTGACCTGATCAGCCCGAAAGAACCTGGATGATCAGAACACCAAAACCGTTGAGTTGCAACGTAATTACAACATGGGTTGAAAGCCGTTGAATTTGCTTCTCTCATGGGTTGAAGCCATGGGGAGCGGTGCATCAACCGCGGATCCGAAGAAGCGGATCGAAGAGGTTGAGAAGCATTGCGCAGGAAAGAAGATAGGCGAGAGGACAAAAAAACAATTTTTCTTTATTTGTATTTTATTCAGCCCGCTCCCCCCTCCCTACTTAAATATATAAATAGTCGCCTACTTAATTAAGTATATAAGGGACTAGTAAGCTACAAGCTACTAATACGCCACTAGCATGGACGCAGGATAGCTCACACTTCTTCAAGGAAGCTCCCCCCGCCTGAGGGAATGGGGGAGATTCCTTGAAGAAGCGCTCGCACCAATGATTTGGTTCCTGGATTCTTAGGGAAACTTAACTTACAGCAGGCACCAACTCAAGGGGCTGTTTAAACTTGTTCTTTACGGATACTGCGTGAACATGGGCAGACTACGAATGCTCACTATAAAAATATATATATATACACCAGTTGCCAATGGGCAACAATTCTTTTTTTTGCCATCCAAAGCTTTTTAGAAGCTAGACGCTGAAGACCAGAGCCATGGGCTTCTGGTCTTTAAACTGTCCATGTCGCAAAACCGGTTCAGGGAGTGGCAAAGATGGTTTAGACGAGATGAAGCAATGCTCTGAGGAGACGCACGCTGTCTTTCCATATCACTGCATAGCTCACACTTGCACTTTTTCTTAGCTCACGTTGAAGAAAGAAGGACAGTTGTCATGATCAACAACGGGGGTGTACGCAATGCAGAGCTATGATTGCGTACGAAACTGTTGTTGAGATGTGTTCCGCCATGCAAATGGCAGAAATCAAATTCCTGAAGAGCAAAGAGTAATTAGAATGGAATTCAGTGAGATCTGTTGAAAGACCGCTGCATGGTTCCCCATGCAGGAGACGAAAGTCCAGCGATCCCCTGAAATCGGCAAGAAAGTCCAGCTATGTGCAATCTCCTCACCAATGACTGATTACATTACCGAAGAATCCCCCGCTACAAATTTGGTTGCTGGGAGTTTGAAAGGTCAATAAAAGCTATGCGGAAAACATCAACGTCTTGTAGGAGCTGAAGGTTGCAATGGACGCGGTTGCAGAGATGAGCAGCCCAGATCTGCAGCTCATCGACCGAATTGGCTTGGCCAGTGCAGCTTGGACAGCATCCATGTTGTAAAGTGTTTGCATGCACACAAGGTGTTCGATCTCTTTGGGATGTATTCGGCTTGGTGTTGCATGACCAATGACTAATGATTCGTACTTGTATCTGTATGAGCATGAGATTTCCTAGCTAGCAGTGGCGGATGATAATCCTGTGTCCAGTTGATGTCAATCCAAGAGAGACTGCAACCAGGGGGTCCCTTACTAGCCCTAGCATCAACAATATAAATGTGGAACCTTTGGGTTGGCAAGGTGAGACAGGTGGCGCGAAAATCCAATGTTGGCTGAGTGGCTGAGTCAGCCGTTCTTTTTTGGTTGAGGACATAATTTTCTCCAATCTTGACAGCAGAATCAATCTGGAGCTCGTGCAGCTTGAGGATGCCTCAGAGATCTACAAGGAGAGATGCATGTGTAATGTGTGTATGAGTCATTGTTTTCTGTGGTCACCTACATTCACCTACTTCGAATCAATGTGCCACAAAAGCGAAAAGCTCGCGGTCAGTGATAGGGAGACAAATGCCAATTTCCATCCATAAGGCTCATGTTTCATTTTTTACACTCAAGAAGCACATGCGTTCATTCCAAGTGGGTTTCCATTGTCTTTGTTTGGTACACCTATTTCCGATCGGGCCCTTAAGGTGATGATAGAAACGGCCGAGAACTTGGACAAGTGCCGCGCAAGCCCGATCGCACCGAAGATCAAATCCAAATGGAAGGAGGCTGAGCAAGGGAAATACGCTCCTTGGCCAAGTGTGCACCTAGGTCTAAAAGATGTGGTTTGCGGTGGCCGAGGCAATTCTGGTTCGAGACTTGGCCGAGCTGGTGAAAGGAGTCAGTGACATTGCCAAGTTGCCGGAGGCGCAACTGGCGAAATGTCTCAGAATTTGTCCTCCACAACTCAGCAGTGCATGGTTTACCAAGTCGACATGGAGTGCCATGGAGTGCCTATGAAACCATTCTAAAGAGCCATAAAGAGCCTCAAGCAACAAGTGAGCATGACACCAAGTTCAGGTGACCTTGGCCCTGACCGCTAAAGACGATACCAAGCATCATGGTCAAAGTCTAGACAGCACAAGGGGACAAACCGCGGCTGAAAAAAGCTTGGACAATTTGGGAGCATGTTGGACAAGGTCAAGACAAGACTGAAGGCTTGCGCCGCTGCGCAGGGATGCTCCCAGTGTATCGGCCCTAGTAGTTAGCCAAAGAAACTGCTGAATTGAGATCTCGACTGATTTCAACCGATTTCTTGGATAAACCGCGAACAGGAACAGTTGTAAGCTTTTCATGATTTTTCATGGCTCCTGAATCATGCACATCCGACCTTTTGGAGGCCCTTGATGGCGTGGTTCAGAAGATGGACGCCAATGCCTCAGCTAGAGAGCTTTTGCCAAGAAATGGGGAAGTGTTGCATATACGGCCACCTCCAAAGAAATGTTGGATTCGAAATCCAGTCGTTTTCTGTGATGAGACCTTCCCAGCTTTCAGGCAAGTTCCACAAATATATAGAGACCAAAGTATCGCAGTCACCTTTTTTGAACCACTCGAGCCGCACAATGCGCATTCTTTTCTCCCTGTCAGGCACTGTTGGTAGGGGTCTCGAAAGATCTGGCGGAAAAGGCTTTGGTACAGTGCTCTGGTTTTTCCACCGCAAAGTTTCAGAAGCTTGGCTTACAGTGCAGAGATTCCTCTTAGATCCTGTTAGATTGTTTGTTTGATTGTTGCTTTGAGCACACTCACTCACAGTTGAGGGGCAAGCCAAGGCTGCATGTTCTTTCCTCAACTCTTCAGCATCGACTAATTGACATTGTTGCCTTATAATTACTATACATGTCCATCATTCCCCATGTTTCATTGACTATAGTATAATTCCGAGGATGGTGTAATCAGAATTTGCATGTTGAGTCTTTGTTCCTCGAGCAAGTTTAAAACTCGGGCATCATTTCAAGTTCGAGCTGGCATAAGCTAGCATCAACCAGGCCATAAAAGGACGCGTTGTTTAATTTGATATAAACCTTTTCGGACATGAACCGTCAACTTGATCTCTGAGGAAAGGCTTCCCGGGACTCTTGCAAAAAGAGGGGCCCGAGCTCCTCGAGCAAGTGACACTTGGACGGACTCAGCGTCCACGGAGACAGGGCTCGTTTAGTTTGTGTCAGAGTTCATTTATGTAGATTGTTAATGAATAGTATAGATTTAGATCGAATAAAGTCCGATTCAGAAACCAAAAATCCGCGATTCAGCAACCAAAATGGCGCGATTCAGAAACCAACACCGCGATTCAGAAACCAAAAATCCCGCGATTCAGAAACTAAATTTCCGCGCTTCAGAAACTACAATTCCGCGATTCAGAAACCAACATTCCGCGATTCAGCAACCAAAAAACAGCGATTCAGTAACCAAATGCACAGTAGGTTAGGTGGGGTGGTGGTATGGGGCTGGGTAATAACGTTCCTGGGTGATGGCACCTGGGTACTGAATCACAGTAGGTTGGGTGGGGTGGTGGTATGGGGCTGGGTAATAACGTTCCTGGGTGATGGCACCTGGGTACTGAATCACAGTAGGTTGGGTGGGGTGGTGGTATGGGGCTGGGTAATAACGTTCCTGGGTGATGGCACCTGGGTACTGAATCACAGTAGGTTGGGTGGGGTGGTGGGATGGGGCTGGGCCAATAACGTTCCTGGGAGATGGCACCTGGGTACTGAGTGGGGTGGTGGGATGGGGCTGGGGCAATAACATGATGGCAGCTGTACTGAATCACAGTAGGTTGGGTGGGGTGGTGAATCACAGTAGGTTGGGTGGGGTGGTGGGATGGGGCTGGGGCAATAACGTTCCTGGGAGATGGCAGCTGGGTACTGCATCACAGTAGGTTGGGTGGGGTGTGGGAATCCCCACCCCCTATCTCTACAAAACCGGGGGGGACCTGTCTACATTTTTCAATGTTTTTTTGGGGGGGAGGGGGGGGTCTAGAAAATGTAGCTTACATTTAGACAGGTCCTCCCCATTTCTTGGTTTTGAGAACCCTTTGCAGGAAACGTCTGAAACACGCTTTGGGGGGGGTCGTGCGACTGTCGTCCACCCTAAACCATCAGAAACGTGTAACGCTTATGGTTTTGTTATGATTTTGATATAGTTTTGATATGATTTTGGTATGGGTTCCCTTTTCCGAAGGATGGAGGCAGGTTCCCCAAAGCTTGGAAAGGCTACCAAAAGGTCAAGCTCTGGAGTTGCCCAAAGGCTTGAGAAAAAATAGCAAATCATACCAAAACAATAGCGAAACCATAAAAACATACTTTACATGCATGCTTCTGTCACTGGCTTGGAAGTCTTAAAAATAGCAGGAAGAAAAGGAAGAAGGTCTAGAGGAAAAAGGTAAACACAGAAAGGCGTCAAGAAAGCGGAACCTCAAAAAATGTAGCTTACATGTATTCAAAAAATGTAACTTACATGTTTTAAGGTGTCCCTAAGAAAATGTAACTTACATTGTTTAAGCCCAAAGTTGCAAAAAATGTAGCTTACATTTAGACAGGTCCCCCCCCTTAGGGTGGGGATGTGTGGGATGGGGCTCGGCTAATAACGTTCCTGGGTACTGAATCAAGCTGGGTACTGCATCACAGTAGGTTGGGGGGTGGTGGGATGGGGCTGGGCTAACAACGTTTGTGGGAGATGGCACCTGGGTACTGAATCACAGTAGGTTGGGTGGGGTGGTGGGATGGGGCTGGGGCAATAACGTTCCTGGCAGTTTCCGAATAATCTTCTTTTGGTTTCCGAAAAATGTTTGGTTTCCGAATAATCGTTTTGGTTTCCGAATCATGGTTTCTTGGTTTCCGAATCACGCTTGGTTTCCGAATCATCGTTTTGTTTCGGAATAAAGCCGCAACCATTTAGATCATTTTTCAGGAAGGGCTCAGGTCCCTGGATACCAGGATCCTTGAATCCTTCTTGGTTTACATTCTTGACAAAGGTATTTTGAAAATGTATGAGATACTTTGTTGTGAGATGTCAAGGTAAGCCACAGTGGATGACATGACATAGGGGATGATTTGATTTGATTAATCTGGTTGATTTCAAGCGACGTCAAGTGGTTAATCTGGCTGAATTGATAACAAGGTCCAAGTGGCGTCAATTCTTTCACCTTGACCAACCACACTTTCCTGAGGCGCTCTCCGATTGCCCAATTTGACACCGCAGGGAAGCAACTGTCAAGCGTGGCGGAGGGTGGCCTGGTGAACAGCTCACCCACGAGAAACCACCCACTAGAGGTGCCGAAAGGAAAAATCTACCGCCAAATGTAGAACTTATCTAATCGCCATGAGCGATTCAGCGGCAAGTTTGGTCAATGTTGATACCATGTCGTGGGCTGCAAAGGATTTTCTATGTTTTTCCTCCCCATCACCTGGAGATCGGGAGAGATCAGGAGATCCCAAAAACCCAGGACATCAATATCAACAGCGGGGATACTGACAAGATGTGAGCAGTGCCTCCAACTGCTCACTTCCCAGCAGCTTCACCCCCGCAGCTGAGGTAGCTGGGAGGATTTGGCGCCCACTGTGGAGAAGCTGACTGCGCAGGTCACATGCTACAAGGTTTATGAAAAAAAGGACGGCATTTGTGTACAACTCGTTGTGGTCGATGCATTTTTGTGATAGAAAACTGTGTCACTTTTATTGGGACTGGTTGATGGACTTCATTGGCTGAGTCCGCCAGAGATCTTAGTTTTGATTTGAGACAGAATCTCCTCCAATAGTCACATTTCACATATGCGGCATGCCCCTCACCCGAAGGATTAGCCATGCTTTGTCTTTGCCTCAACGCTGCATGCCAGTCATGATTCAGGGGATTATACAAAAAGGAAATAGTGACAAGGGTGCATTGGCTCAGCTTAGAGCTAAAAACTTGATTGGAAGCGGACCCACTTGGCAGTGCAGGTCAGCTCTCACATGGTGAAGCTTCACCTACAGCAACCCGTTTGAAGCGTCACCTCAGCGGTGCTCTTTCTGTCCTCGTATGTGTTGCTGCCGTGGAGTCGATTCGTCGGAGTGGAGCACAGCGTGTTGAAGAGGTCAATCATGGTAAATCATATTTGATGATCGGTTTATATATCGACTACCCAGTGCAACCTAAGGCAAGCTGCAGTCGAGCTAGCACAAGACCACTTTGCTGAGTCCCAAGCCCCACTGGCTCAGATGCAACGATGGTGCTCTTGGCTGACGAAGTCTAGAGTCTAAAGTTCATTGCTAGGTGTTTGGGGTTAAGGTCTTGAACTTGAATATACTTTGAATAAGAGGCAGCACACTCCGTGAAATAATCATGGAAGTGGAATCAGGGAGTGTAATTAGGTCTCAGTTGGTTGTGTTGGGCAAAGGACGGCGAAAGCTTTTGCGCGACTGGTTTGGTTGCTTGGAACAAGCATCATAACTGTTTTGTCAGGTGGCCGCATTCCCAAGGAAGCGACGACCATGCCGCTTTGGAAGTGACCCGGCTGGATGAGTATGGTTTGGACAGTTTGACGATCCATTTTGCAGACTCCAGATGTCCTGTTGTTGTGCAAAATCATGTTATTTCTCCTAATCCTAACATCTTACCTACAGCTTGGACTGTTAATCCTGTTGGATGATTCAACACCGGCTGTGGGGCATAGTTTTAATACGTTTTAATATATGTTAATTTAATCATGTCTTCGAACTGATCTTTATGAGACCCCTTGTCTGGATCTCGTGAATAAACAGCACCTGCCGTCATCGCCCTGGGTCACCCGATCCAGGAGAGCTTGGCGAAAGTCTTCGCCCTGGCAGACGAGAGAGCACTGGCGGCCGAGGGTGACATCTCCGACTTTGTGACATCGTTGGATGCACCTTGGACAGAATTTTATAGGTTCCAACAGTCGGGTCTATCAACGACCCGTCAGGGGGAATGAAAGGAATAACCCAAACAATTTGCCCAGGTGTTTTCTTCCAACAAGGGATCTGGCACTCACTAGCAGAGACCACCGAGTCTGCTGATGTGCACAAATAAGGTCTCGGATTGGGCGTCAAGCTGGTGTGTCAGATCAGGTCTCATTAATCAGACTTGTGGGTTCATCGGTCCTTCTAACTCTCCTCATTTACACAGTTCATTGGCTGTAGGAAGTGCAAAGGCGGGCCGTTGCCATCCCTTTGCCAAGTGTTCGCTTCCATTCGGCTTGGAAGCCTGCACAGTAGACAATCGCAACGAAGAGAAGTGAGGAACTCAGGGAGTTGGGGTTTTGCCAACCCTCCCACAGTTGGTCTGGCTGGAGGATGAGAGATCAGGCAAGTGAGCGGCAGATATCTACAAGCCGATGGCCTGCTCGCTGCGTTTATTCTTTGATTTAGAAAGAAAATTTGTGCTTCATATGCTGCAAAAAACTAAGATTGAGGAGAAAAAAGGGGGCATTCCACATGATCAGCACAGCAAGATGAGGAATCTGGAATTGAATCCTGCACATTTGATGAAACTCCTTCAGAGGTCCGAAGCAGGTGGTATGTATAATATGATAAAAGTATGGCTTGTAGCTGACCAACGTCCTCCAAAAAAGGCCTCTAAAACATTTTAAAACAGTTCAGTTTCCCTAAAAGTCTAGCAAATCATTAGTGCGAGCGCTTCATCAAGGAAGCTCCCCCACGCTGCGACCTATCCCCCCGGGCTAAATATAGACTGTACATACATTGGACATAATCATACCATAACGCAAAAAGCACAGTTCAATAGTAACAAGTGCTACGCTAGTAGTAACAGGTGCCTTACTAGTAGTAACAAGAAGCTATTAGTAAGTTCGCCTCGAGGAACTTCGGAGCACCTTGAGCGTGCCCGGTGAGCCGCTGGCGGCGCGGCGGGCAGCAGCCAAGGCCCTGGGGCCGCTGAAGGGCCTTGAAGCGGAGCTGGCGAAGGATGCGGCTTCGCCGGCGTTCAAAAGGTCACGAAACGAGGGAGATTTGGCGTGGAAGCGAAGCATATGGAAACAACGCAGTTTGTATAAGGAATTCCTTACCACCTTGAGTGTTATTGTTGTCCATTTTCTCGAGGATACGTACACAGGGTTCTACAGTAAGTAAATCTTTGGCGTTAAATGTCAATCATCTTGAGGCACAACACAGGGTGAACTGCATGCCATTGGGCTGGTGGCATCAAATGGATTTGTTTGAGACTTGGGATTGACACGCGTGGTTTTTGAGCAAGAGTTGTTTGTTGCACCATTGTCAAGACATGCAGAAGTTGCGGTCGGGTCATTCATGTCAGAGTGGTCGCATGCAACTGAAATTACCTGCATCACTCCGAAGCCACTCTGTTAGTCTCGTGGAACATATAACATGAGTATCAACTTGGTTGTCCACAAGCCCACGAAGTCTCGGCCAAGTTCACACGAAATCGAATCACCTGTTTTCCATATGTTGTAGCACGGGGTGGCGTCAAGGGCCCTGTATTGATCCGAGATATGTCGGTCGGACGAAAATTACTGAAACACATGTATGCGTCATGCAGGAATTGACACAGGAGGAAAGCTCTTTCGTTCGAGCCCATCTCGACCATGTAAAATTCCTTTTGGAGAAAATACAAAATTTTTGGCCTTGACGCCATTGCTCTTTTCACCTGTTGTAAAAATCGCTCTGAAACTCGTATGAGCCGTGAGCATGGTCAGGGAGAGCAACCAACCTATTGCGCGCCGAACTGAAAGTGAACGGTGTCTGGCACACCTTGTCTTTGACTTCCCAATCACTCACTCTTTGTCGAAAGCGCTCCATGCCTTCCAACTGCTCAAGCCTTTCTTTCCTGGCCAGGGTGCGTTCCAACAACTCAATCTGTTCTTTCTGTTTCTTCACCTTTGCACTCACCTCAATCATGAAGAGCATCCTTTCATTGCAATGACGATTCCAGAGGCGAATCTGGTCCGAAGTGCAACCGGAGGTGTCCTCAATGTCCAACAATTTCTTGTAAGACTTGCAGCGGTTGTCTGTCCAGTTCTCTTCAATCATTACTCCTCTCAACGCGCTGTCGATCATGGGGTGCTGGTAGTTGAGGACCACTTCATTCAGAATTTTCTTCCACTTCCTTTGTCCTCTTTCATTCTCAACACTTTCTTTGATTTGGTACCAGCGATCCCACTCTTCTGGTGACACTTCTGGATCATCGTTCACGGAAGAGCTTCCGGCATCATCATCATTCACCTGGTTATTCTGTGCGACTTCCATCTCTGCAATGGTGCCATGGCTAGGATCTGAGTCAATCTCTGGAACTTCATCGTCGTCATTCACCTCATTTTCTTCAATCGCGTTCTCATTCACCATCACTGGCTGGGGAAAAAGAACTTGCACAATGCTCAAAAACCACCTGTATGCTTTGAAGGCAACGTTCTGCATGCTAAGGAATGAAAACAGGAAAATCACTAACAATGTCAACACAACTCGGAAGTCATCGGTTGCAGTGTTTCCCGATGCTGCCTGATTTGTATCAGCTGCTTCAACACCTGCTTCCTCTGCACCTTGTGTTGCCAACGTAAGGATTGCCATCTGTGCTGCTTTCTTCCACATGTCTTCACCAAGTTTGCGCTGGTTGAAGTGCTTGTAAAAATGTCTTCGACTGCAATACCTGTGGTGCTGCTGTGAAGCATCAAGCGACTTCCCACAACCGGGCTTCTGGCATACTCCAGCTGCAATCTCCTCGGTCATCAACAGTTCACCGTGGAAAAGCATCTTGGCGGCTTCATCGTGTTCTTTCTCTTCACCTTCTTTCTCTTCTCTCGTTACCTTCTTGGCCGCCGTGAAGTTTGGATCAAACCTCAAGGAGTGAACTCCTCGCCTGAGAACATGCGAGAAACTATCTTTGGCTCCTGGTTTCGTGAGCCCATCTGCAACTTGCTGTGCCGAGTTCACCCACTTCATTTCTCCAAGCATCGCAGCTAACCTTTCCTTCACAATTGCGACTTCTATTGCTGTTCTCTTCTCTGTAAGCCTCAGACCTGCAGACACTGACCTTGCAGAATCGAAAAGAGACTTTGCATCTGTCAACGCAGGAGTCGGGCCGAACATCTGGAGCACGCCCTCATCAGCAATGGAGATGTAGGGACTGACCATTCCAGCAGCGAAAATCTTGGTCCATTCAACTTCATCAATTGCGCTCGCTGCTGACTGTGCTTCTGCCGACAATGAAGACCTGCACATGCGGTTCAACTTTCGAGAATGCCAGCTGATGATGGTCAAAGGAAAAGGCTTCCCTGCATTCATCTCATCCTCTGTGCCGATGAAGATGGTGTGCCCACCTTGAGAAGAGCCGTCAGGCCTGATTCCCCATGATGCGTCCATGTACACACCAAAGCGCATCTCCGACAAGCTTTGTCCATGTCGCCTCAAGGTCATGTTGTAGCCTTGAACAACGTCTTTTGCAAATCTCAACAACTTGTTTGCTTGCACAATGTCACCAACTGTTGGATTGCTCGACGATGCTTGCAACAATGAGATTGAAGCGGACAACTGAGGCAGGCATTGTCCTGCCGGCCAAGCCAACGCGCCAATGAGTGCTCTCAGCATCTTCGTTTCTTTGGGTTCCAATGGTGCGTCGCTCATGGTCTTCCTCTGCTTGTCCAAGGTAATCGGCTTGATCTTCTGCACATATTCTTTCAGGCTTAATGTCAAGCTGTCATACCCAATGCTTTGCTCCAATGATGTTCCACAAAACAGGATCTTGGATTTGCGACCAAAGTCCCAACTGCCGAACCTGAACTTTTGTGCCAAACTCTGCAACCTGCTTTTGAAACAATGTGTTGTCCTCTGCGCTTCTGTCTCCTCACGGATTCCGGTTACATCCTCCACTGCATGCACTCCTTCGCCACAACCAAGGAAATCATCAACATGCAAACCAAGAATCCCATCGACAATGTATTGCTTGCCTTGGTGTTCAAACACTTGGAAATCATGATCTCCTCTGTATGCAAACCTCACGCTCAGGAAAACACAGTTGTCCAATGGATGCTGAAGGAATTGGGCCTCATTGATCAGAAAATCTTTTGCTGACTCATACCACTGCCTTGGTGCTCTCACGTCACCGAAGGCCGGTTTGGTGGCTTTGAGAAGCTCCCATGGTTTGAGATCCATGAGTCTCTCCAATCGTCTCCTCATCTCAGCAGTGGGTCGGATATAGATGCGGGTTTCCTCATCGATGGACTTGGACTGCATGAAAGCACTTTTCACATCCGCTGCAAAGACTTTCCATCCCAACTGACAAGCCCACTGCAGGATCAACATGCGACCTGTTCTGCTCAAAGTCGGCGACTCACGATCCAGCTCTTCATTGAGAACATCTTTATGACGGAATCCTTGGATTATGACTCTGGCATTCGCCACTTTTCCTTCTTTCGTCGGTTTCCATCTCTGCAGAAATCTTGCTGGAATGACCTCGCCGTCCTTGGCCTCCGTCTCAGGAACAGCCTTCCAAGCCTTGTTATCCAGCCAAACACGTAGTGCCTTGTCCTTCGCCTCGCTGAACTCATGTCGCTCTTTGTCCGTGAGCTTGGATTCATGGAATGACTCAGCCATCAAATCTTCGTCCTCCTCCATGGGCTGAACCATCTGTTCCCAGTGTTTCTCGAAGGCTGCATCACCGGGTTCAACTCGAGGCATTCCATCCAACTGTCGGGACAAATTGTAGGACTGAAAGGCTTTGGCTTTCTCATCTCTGGCGGGTGGACTTCTCGATCTTTCTCTCTGTGTTCTGGCATCTTCTTCTTTTGGAATTTCTGGCTCTTGCATCTCTGCATCAACTCCGGTGTCACCTGTACTCTTCTCAGCAACACTTGCCAATGTAGCTGGTGCATCTTGTTCGGCATCGGTTGCAGTGTTCTCCGATGCCGGGGCATCGGTTGCAGTGTTATCCGACGCCGAAACGACGGATGCACCCTGACTCGCTGCATTCGCAAAAGAGGTACCCCCAAGGGAAGGAGATTGCTGAGAAGACAAATCCAAAAACCGAACGGGACCGCGAACAGGACGTAAGGTGTCAAGGATTTGGGTTTGAACCGGTGTGGATTGAGCTGTATCTGGCATGTTCTCTAACCGTGCCAACCGTTCTCGTGGCAACTCTGGACGAATGTGTTCAGGAGCGACACGAACGAGAGAGGCACCATGAGCTAACCAGTAAACATGAGGTCGAAACTTCTCGGAATTGCTCATGGGTTTTGGCTCAACCATGCAAACCAAAGAAGGTCCCCGCCATCGAGAGCTTTCGAGCTTGGAATCTCCCTGCCGCCAGTAATAGGCCCAAGAACCAAGTGGCAAAGGTTCATGGTCGGACCTTGGTCTTGCCAAAAGAGAACGTCTAAGAAGGGCATCATTGTTGGCTTCATGAAATGTCTTGGCTGCAAGAGTCCGGAGAACTACCAAATCTTGAGCTGCTGCCGGCAAATCTGGTCGTAGATCTTGAGGTTCATCAATGAGACCTGCCAATGCATTGGGAGCTCTGCCAAAGACCAAGTCAGCTGGTGATGAGCCATGAATGTTGCGTAGCCGATTGCGCTGTGTGCATGCTGTCCGAATTGCTTGCTGCAGATCGACATTGGGCATCTCTTTCTTCATCTTCAGCAACTGTAGACGCCTCACTGCATGCAATCTTTCCACAGTACCCATTTTGAAATGAGCCTCCTTTGGAATCAGCACCAGCTTGATCTTGTATTGGTCCATGACGTCCAGAAACTTCTGGCTCATGTGTGCTCCCGAAGCATCTGTCTTCAATCGACTTGGAAAGCCGAAAGGATGGAACCATAACTCCTCCAGCACTTGCAGTTCTGCTTCTTCTGTTTCTCTTGGCAACAATGCGTTCACCTCATACTTCGTGAACAAATCAATGACTGCCAGGATGCGAACTTTTTCATCATTCCACTTCATGTGGAAAGTGTCCATCTCGATGATCTCATTGAAGTAGGTGGCTTCTGTCAAAGTGCCTGGATTAGCGCTTTTCTTCAATGCTTCTCCTTGACAGATGTCACACTTGTACTTTCTAGCACATCCCACAACTTCTTCTGGGAATTTGGCATCCTGCAATGCTTTCACCAATTTGTCATTTCCGGGATGACCCAACTGCTGTGCAATTTGTTCACGATCTGGAGTGCCTTTTTCCCATGCGTTTTCATCATCTCCTTGTCTTCTTCGTTGCCTTTCCTTTCTTTCTTCTGCTCTTCTTCAATCTCCATCTCATCGAGCTCGTCGGCCATGAAGATCTTCAAGGTCTCTTGAGCCTGCCATCTCTTCAACATGTCTTGATGAATGGCGTCTGCTGCCCTTTCTGTGAAGCCACTTTCGTAGTTTTGCATTCTCCTCAAAGCCGTGGATCGCCCCTCCATTCTCACATGCTCACCATTGTGACATTGGCATTGCAAATGAAGAGCTTCATACACGAAGGGACTGCTTGTTCTGATGCGTGTTGGCTTTTTCACTTTTCCCAACACATTTCCTCCACTGTCTCGGCAGACTAGACCTGTTCGACATCGATCACACTCGGCATCCATCACCGATCTTTCCTTCAGCTTCTGCATGGTCTCGGTCTCCCAAGACTTGGCTCCACGAGGATGTTCACAGCTGACTCCAGCATCAATTTCTTCTCCGACCTCAAAGACCTGAGCCACGAAGATGAGATGAGACTCTTCCTCTTCACTTCTATCTTTCATCAGCTTCTCTTTTCCTTTTTCCGTCAATGCATTCAGGTTCTGCATGACGGACCACTTGGTGCAAGGTGGAGCTAACCACACATGCAAAGGCCGTTCTTTTCTCATCAACTTCAAAAACTCCTTTCTCACATGACTCTTCTTGAAGTCCCATTCTGGCAAAGAAAAATTGGCCACACTCACATCTGCATACTTGTTCAGAAGCTTCTGCGACAACTGGCCTTCATCCACGTAGACTTCAAAGAAAGTCATGCACCTGTCGGTCTCCACTGCTTTCATGGCTTCTTCGATCATGGTGTCATCCTCAATCTCGAACTCCACGAGGGGCAACTCTCCGGTTGCTTCCGCTTCTGTGGACGGTTCAATGTACCATGTATCATCTTGTACGGGCCACTGCACGACAACATCTTCTGGAATGGCCAGCACTTCTTCAACTCCCAATGCTTCTGCGGAAAGCTGCAGGAGGTTCACGATGTAGTGTCCCTTTTGACCTCTTTCCGGTTGGAACCAATCTGAATCTTTGATCTTCAGACTGCCTTTTGCATAGTCCTGTTGCACCTTCCACTCTTCCAGCGTAGGTCTTGCCAGAAGGAAAGGAGTCTTTCCTGGAACCACCGATGCAGTCACGCTCAGGTCTTGTCCACGTACCTGTACCGGGAAGGTGATGTCGTAGCTTGAACGAAGCGTTTCACCTCCTCCGAACTTGAAATCTCTTGAAACCTGCGTGACCTGTACTGGCAAATCTTGTGCATGTTCCAACCATCCTTGCCAAACCTTTTCTCCAACAATTGTCCTGGTTGCACCTGAATCAACAATCGCTCTACCAGGCAACAAGGAGGAAAAGTAGCACTCATCAACGGTGGCTGTCTCCTCCACCATCGAAACTTGTTCTTCTGGAACCTCCTTCACACCACTTGACTGCACACGAAACCTTTTGAATCTGGGGCCATGACTGCTGGTTGAACCTGTCAGGGTTGACTTCACGTCACTGCTGTTTGCACTTGTGCTTGATGTAGGTCTCCTCAAACCTGACATGGGTCGTCTGTTGTCGAAGGTGCGTCGAAAACCACCTCCTTTACTTTTTCCTTTTCCCTTGGAGCTTTTGCCCTTTCCTTTTCCTTTTGAGCTTCCTTTTCCATTTCCTTTTCCTTTGCTTTGACTGCGACCATCTGCTTCAGGACCAATGGCCACAACTGGGTAAAATCATCGGGAAAGAGCTAATTCTCTCATCCTTCGACCACTGTCCAGGTAGGAAATGTAAGCTTCTTCTGTGGCATCCGCTGCTTCTTCAAGATCTTCTGTCCATTCTTCTTCGTCATGCCACTCTTCATAATTCACTTCTTCTTCCCACCAGTCGCCTGTGTCTTCTTCACCATAGTAACCTTCGTCATCGACAACTTCATAATCATCTTTAAAGTATACCTCTGTTGTCGTTGTTGTCCTCTGAAGGTCCTTCGGATTCGGCTTGTGGTCACCGCCAAACATCTTCATCAAAGCTTTGTGAACCTTCTCATAGTCCAAGTCACCACCACACAATGCTTTGACTTGAACGTGTGTCCACTTTGGAACTCCAGCACGTGTCAACAAATGCCAGCCGCTGAGAAGGGCTGGTACTTCAACACCAACATCCCTCATGCGCTTCACCAATGTTCGATGCCTGACCAGGTATGAAGTCATGTCTTCGTTCTTCATCCTTTGGAACTCTGCAAAGAACTCTTCACAACGGGATGGTACTTCAACTTGTTGTTCGTACTGATACAAATTGTCCAAAATCTCATACACGAATGTAAATGGCGTTGGACTGCGTTCCAATGCTTCGAAAGAAATCTGTTCTGTTGAATCCCAAGCCAAATCTTGCAACCTTGAAATGAGTAACAATGCACCCTCAACTGCCGTATCAACACTGCGACGATGGCACTGTCTTTCGAACAACTCAACACGTCGTCGAAAACTTCTGTAGTTCTTCTGGTTCAAACCATCTGTCGAAGGGCAAGCTTTAGACAGTCCTGAGTCCAGTCCTCTGAAGCCTCCACCAGTGTCGGGTCTTCCACCATTCGCTCGTTCTCGTGGTTCTTCTGGGAAATCTTGATCACGAGGTGTTCTGGCGCGTCTGGTCCCTGCGTATCTCCTAGGCGAACTGCGCTCGGCCCCTCCGAAAGCTTGAGACATAGTATTGCCTCGCCGAACACGAACAGTGAGATGAGCACCTCAAAACCCTTTCACAAGATCTTCAGGAACTCTTCAAACACAAAGATCACCGTCCGAATACTTTGGGAGGAGCGTCGCCAGCTCCGCTACCAATATCAACTTGGTTGTCCACAAGCCCACGAAGTCTCGGCCAAGTTCACACGAAATCGAATCACCTGTTTTCCATATGTCGTAGCACGGGGTGGCGTCAAGGGCCCTGTATTGATCCGAGATATGTCGGTCGGACGAAAATCACTGAAACACATGTATGCGTCATGCAGGAATTGACAATGAGATCATGAGATGAGCATCACTTATTGTCCAGTGGAGCCATGCTGCAGTTTTCATTGCATGTTGGTGCTTCATGACATTTTGAATGCTGCTAAGATTTTGAGATATGTTCCACAACAGGGGTTTACCGAAATGATGGCTCATACATATGAGCGCGCGCGCGCGCGGGTGTGTGTGTGTGTGTGTGCATGGGTGTGTGTGTGTGTGTGTGTGTGTTCGAGGTGTGTGCCATGACGGCCCCTTGCCAAGTTGAAGAGTTGTAAACATATGCGACCTCAGGGACAGTGTAGGATTCGGAAATGTCCACCACCCAGCGCATGCCGCGCGCTGTATGTGTTTGCAGCAGGAGTCTGAGCAGAGCCTTTCTGCAATGCTGAAGTCTTTGCAAGAGATGTCGGCAACAATTGACACGACCCTTGGCTTCTTCAAGCAAATGGAGAAAACGACCAAGTCATGGAAGCTCCAATTAGCTGATTTGCTGAAACCGACATCATTGGAATCATCGGCTTGGTCTCCAAGGATTGCAGAAGCTGAAGGGCTACAGGCCAGGGATGGGTGTTTGGGGTTGTGACAATGGTGGGCTTTGAAGTTTTGATGCGGGCTATCATGGATTTCCAGAAGTAGCGGCTTATGAAATCTTATGAACATGTTGTGATTGGAGCCTGTACGATCACCCTCATGATTTACTGATGTTCACAACACATTCAGTGGTTCAGTAGTGAGTCGTTTGGATAGGAGTTTTGCGCAGTTGATCCAGCTCGCTGCACAATTTGCTTGCTCGTCCGGGTTCTTTCAGTCACTGTCACACAGGAGCCAAAGGTTTGGAACCCAATTCCTCCAACGGTTTCAGGGACTCTTCGTTGCATCGAATCCATTCATCTCAGGCCACGCTATCCAGTTTGGAAGAGTTTTTGCTGAAGCAAAGCCAGGACTTCACTGCGCGAAAGTCACGAATGGGAAGTCCAAATCAGCCGAAAGATCTAGGAACCGAATGAACAGTGCGAGCGCTATCCTGCGTCCTACCCAAGAGCTTGCCTCCTTACTTCATTAAGTAGGCGCCTACTTAATTAAGGGAGGCCGGGCCTCGGTCAAAAATAGAATGCCAAATTGTTGTGGTTTGAGTGGTCTCGCGTCTCAATATGCGAAACACCAAAATCATCTCCGCTTGGCGTTTTCAGCCCGCGGCAAGGTCAAGCTGTTGGAGCAAAGGCTTTAGGAACTAGAAGCTCTCCTGAATCAATGGAATTTGCTAAGGGAAATCTAAAGGAAACCAATGGTTTTCATTTCCTGAATTGACACTTATATAAACCAATTCTGAGACTGAAAGGAAGTTGAAGGTCCGCAATCGTACCTTTGTGAGGACTTACAATCCCAGCCGGACGAGGTCAGTGCAGTATGTTTGGTCGATGAAACGGCAATGGAGTTAAGCGTTTGCTGTATGGATGATATTGTGACCAGACTAAGCTCAGGAAGAACCAAAGTGCATTTGGAAAGAAGAAGGTAGGGGCCCCTTTAATTAGGGCCGACGGTTGGGTTGTTAGCTCTTTTCCTCTCTTCTGGTCAGGATGTTAATTCTGTCGAAAAGGAACATATTATGAACATATTACATATATAATATAGATCCATGCCAAAATCACCGAAGACAGGTGACGGAAACTGCCCGCTGCTTCGATGAATTCCGCTCCTCGCACTGAGCGCAGATACAAAATCGCAGTCCAAGCTCGGTACTTCAGAAAAAGAAGCAATAGGTTTAAAGGTCTAAGAGCGATGACCTCCAACCTAATATCGATGGCCTCCAACCTACTATCGATGGCCTCCAACCTAATAGCTGCCTCCAACCTACTCGTACTATTGATGGCCTCCAAACTAATATGGATGGCCTCCAACCTCATAGCG
>CAXIVM010001413.1:0-16000 GCA_964035705.1 Porites rus | reverse complement strand
TTGCTTGTCTTTGCCCTTTCCTTTTATGGAAGGTTGCAACCGATTGTAAAGATCCGTAAGCGGCGGTGGCTTCGGTGTCAGATTGAAATTTGTCGGCCTGGTATTCAACGGGATGCCGCTCACAACGCTGGGTGGCACCTTTGGCGGTGGGATCTTTGGAGGAGGTACCTTTGGCGGTGGAGTCCGATTGTCAACCCATGTTGCAATACGTCCAGATTGATCTCGTTCTTCTTTCCTTCTCCACTGCAGCCTCGGTCGTTTGTCTGCATCTCCAATAGTCTCCATGTATGCCTGCGACCTCTTTCTCGTCAACGGGGGCCTTGTTACAGGTCCTTGAGGTGATGGTGCTTCTCGTTGTCCAAACTCTAATAAAATCTCTTCCAGTCTTCTGACCTCGTCAGACGACATGTCCTGACCGCAGTCAGCGAACTTGGGATATGGCGTGGACATACGCTGCTCGATGTTCATGAAGCCCATCTGAGAAACTGATTGTCCGCGATCGCGTTCTTGCATATTTGCAGATTGTTGCGCATTTCGCTGATATTGATTGATTGCATAACTTTCGTTCTGCTCTGCAAACTCACTCAAAATTTTGTATATGCCTGTCGTGTCTCCACGAGGAATGCGAATGGAATGAATATCGCCGTAGATGTCCGTCGTGGGGATAAAGCCCTGGATCTTGATCTCGTCTCGGCTATCGCCAATTACGGCGGCGTACTGTCGAAGTGACAAGAACTCTCGGCGATAACTGATCAGAAAATTCTCGTCAACGCCTTGCTTGAAACAGGTATGTAGGTTGTCAACACCGCATCGAATGTACGCAAGCTTTGCGAGGTCAACCCTGTCTTGTCGATCCAAATCACTGACAACCGACTTCCCTTTTGATCTCTGCTTCGATGATCTCGTGGGAGCTGGAAGTTGCAGTGAAGCGTACAAGTCTTCTTGCGCTGCATCAAACGCTGTGCAACCTTCTCCGGTTAAGGAGGTAGCGAAGACGTCGTCACGATTGAACCGATCATAGACATTCTCATAACCCGACTTCAATGCTTTGCGAAGACGGCCCCGAGCGGCAAGAATAATCTGACTGTCAACTGAGGGGCTGCCACGGGCTGGAGGTCGACCAGACTGTAGGTCCTGTGCGGCAATGCTGTCAAGCATGCTTGTTGCCGTCATGTCCTTGGGAACACCCCCCTGCTCCTGCAGCACCTTTGCACGTCTCATTTGTAATCGCATAAACTTTGAAATAGGTCCATCAGTTGAACCACTCTGAAATACTGCTCCGCATCGGTGACAAGATGCCATTCCTGCTAAGGAAAGTGTTGTGCATTTGTCGCAGCTGAAAGTTCGAAGATGTAGAAAATATCCACTCTCGATCTGAGGTACAGCTGTATCGCGACTTGCTTCCATCTCTTCCTTCTTTGCGGCACTGCTGCTGGCTGTGCGTTCCTCAGGTGTAGCGTCGCTTGTACCTTCCAAAATGGTGCGTACTTCCGACACTGTTCCCGGGACCAATGTCACGTCATCTTGCGGAACACCGACCTCAATGTTCGAAGGATCCAATGCTTGCGGCCTCGAATAGAAAACTTCCGGCTCCGCATTTGCGCGGGCTCGAGTTGCAAATAGAATACACGTATTCGGAACGTGATGGCTGGTAATCACCGCGCCAGAATTTGTCAAGAAAAGGTCAACTCCTGCTTCAATCACATCCGGTGTTGAAAAACAAATCTCCACTGGTCGGTCAGCTCGAACACCAGATAGCGCCTTCTGGTCTCCCAGAGGTTGTGTTGAAAAGAAGGAATTGCCCTTGCTTTTCGGGCCACCGGCCCCACCACCAGGGATAATACCACTTGCAATAATAGATCGCCGCTGCACCTTCATGCGTTCGGTGGTAAAGCCGAGGTGGTATATCGCGGTTCCCGTGCGCCGTCAAACGAGCATTGTACCTGTGTGCATGGTCAGGACGGCAGTAGATTAGTACTGCTAGCACTTCATTTGATCGCGTCGCGAGAACATCGTCAGTGTGGCCTTGGCCACATCGGATCTTGACGGGGGCGGCGAAAAGTTCGAGCTGCTCGTTCACACGAGAGTCGTACACGCATTGAAATTCGAAACGATCTTTGTTGTCATAAATAGCCATCGAAATCAACTCGAAAACATTCATAGAATCAACATAATCAGGGAATTTGGCCTTCGCCAAATCTAGTAGCTTGTAAATTTGCAAATAACACGCCGGATCATAAATACTGACATCTGGGACGTGTCCACGAAGAAGACCAGAAATACCGCGACGAACGTAATTTGGCCAGGAGCAGCACCACTCCCAAGGAACCTCGTGATAGTCCTGATATTCATAATAATATCTATGGCCGGTAACGTGGTGCAGCACGTACTGCTTGGCGTCGCGGCCCAGCTCGTCCTCGAGGAGTTGGATGTTGCCGTTCCCGATGGCCTTGAGTAGGTGATCCGGGTAAGGATACCTTCCGAGAACCTCTTCAACCTCGACCTGCGTATTTTTGTACTCGGGGTTAGGCTTCGTCTCGCGAACGAGAACGCCCTTCCCTTTTCCAGAAAATTTCAAGTCGGGGTTGTCGTTGTTCTCAGGTGCAAGAAAGCTCCCCGTTACGGGAGCGACCGAAGGAGTGCCTTGTCCCTGCCCTTTGCCTCGCAATCGCGGCAATGGTGGTCTTGAATCGGATGAAGATGCTTGACCTTCCGCGGGTTTGTCCGCGTCCGCAGGGATCATGGGAACGTCTCCGGCTGCACCTTCTGCATTAGCTGCTTCGTCATCAGCCAAAACATCAAGAACCTCGGCCTCGATCTTCGCCATCTGTGGATCAGGTTCTGGTGCTGTCGGCAAGGCATTTACGCCTGCGATACCAGTATCAGGCCAGGTACTTCATCAGTTGCGCCTGTATAGCTATCGGGCATCTCAACGTCCGCGTCGGTTTCCTCAACCTTCGGCTCGACTTTTATGTCGGCTGTTGCAACGTCATCCATCGGCTCGTCCAATGCGGGCTGTTCCTCCGGTAGCTCAATAACAGGTACAACATTGACAAACTGCAACAAATCTTGGGGATCTTCGCCTTCCAGGTTAACGGAGGCTTTCAGCTCTTCAACTGAAATGTCATTCGTCTCAAAAGGACTGCACGTCTGTATCTCCTCGACAGTAAACTGCCTGCTCTTCCCCAATCTCTGTTGCATTCGTGCCGTTCGTTGTTCAACCAAACTCGTTGATGAGTTGTAAATACGATTCCGGAATTTGTACTGTATCTCCGGAATGCCAAGTGTATCGAAATCTTTTCACCCTGTTGAGCGCGGCAATTCCCTCTCGGGAAGCTTCAACGACGTTCACATGGTAAGCCAGCTTGACAATCGACGTCACATAGTTCACAAAACGATCAATGTTTTCCTGCGTTTTCCGCATATGCCATTGGTCCACACGATCGGATTGGTAAATGAGGCTGTCAGGCTGAAATCGGTATATACCGAGGCTCTCGACGACGTCGTTGATCTCTGCCCAAAAGATGTCAACATGCGCGGGCAGCTCAAACAGATAAGAAGATTTCCACATATGCAACACAACTCGTCGGACATCTCTTTGCATTCGGCTAACAGTTTAACGTTGCCAAGGATGCGCGCCTGTGTAGCGACAGGGTCCGGATGCGCAGGCTCATAACGCCAAGTGGAATCATTCGGCGTGATTCCGTTCCGGCCGACGAGGTCGTTGCCATTCCACCAAATACAGCCAAAAATGCGCGGGTTATCCCTTGCGGGATCCCTCATGTTGAGAAGTGCCTTCGCATTTACGCGAGCAACTGCGGCTTTGTACTCCCGCCATCAAACGAGGTAGGTCAGCACCCCATACAATCTTAATCTCGACGAAGTCCCAGTCCGCGCCGAATGCGACATTGAATTCTTGTATCGGCTCATAAGCTGTACGACTCCGCTTCCCGTTAAGGAAGCACAAAATTGAATCGGTGACGATGACCACGGCCTTCCGGCGTTGCGTTTCCGCAAGCACATTCAAGTGACCAAACATTGATGGATGAATGGTTGTAAGGCCCATCATTGCATCTGTAAATATGTAGTCGCGCACCCAACAATCGTACAACATGACTGGATATACTGCACGCAGCAGTTCCACCAATTGTTCTTGGTGCTGTTTTGAGCCCTCTTCGGTCAATAGCATACCCTGATAAACTGCGTACGCAATAAACTTCGTCCATCGCGACTCCGTCTCCGGAGAGTGATTGACCGATAAATACCTCTCGATGGGCTCGCTGCTATACCGGTCCCACTCGATCTGCAGCAGGTCGTCCTCCGTGAGATCGCCCATGGCTTGGCAACCCGATGAAGGGTGCTTGGCGAGCGAAGCACCGACCACGCGAGAATCAAGTGACCTAAGCGGCACCTTAGTCAGTGAAGTGTGACGTCGAGTGGAAGTAGTATGGAGTGTGTGAGTATGGTGGTAGTTGTGGGTAGTGTGAGTGTGAGTGTGAGTGTGGGTGCAAGTGCGAGTGTGGGTGGTGGTGGCGCATGCAGCATGAACAGTGGACTCCTGGGTACAGGGTTGTGCGAATACACGTGAACACAAATTCCTAAACATGGTGTGAATTTTATCTGTTAACTTAAACGTGTATCCTTCTGCATTCCTAAGTGCCTTACCACGTGACTGAGCGTGTACATGCTGTCCATCGCACCTAAGCTGTTCAAGAGCAGCAAACGCCTCAATGTCGGATGCAATTGTCCAACCCTTCTTAATAGGTGTCCCATGTTCGTCCGTCACCCCAACCTGACACCCATGAAGTTTGTAATCAACAAGACGATACTTACTTTTAAAACTCTTCACACTTTTCCATTTCCAGTATTCACAAAATGAAGGAAGTTCAAATGAAATGGTGGGTTTAACAACAGATATACCTTCGAGAAACTTGTCAGCGTTCTTGAGAAGAGTGGCGAATTTCTTTTGGTGTTGTTGTATTCTTTCCTTCCCACCTGGTAAGTCCTTATTCACATTGTTCCATGGGCATCCTCCCGTACATGGCAGTGAAATGTGGACGTGCACGTTACATTTGCCATTTTCCCTTCCAAAATTGAATTGTCCTTTGAGTCATTTGTTCAACGCATTTCCTTGTCGTGGCGTCCTCATTTTCAGTAACCCTAAAGACAGTACATCCTTTCGAAGCGGCTCTTGGTTGTCCAAGCTTGGAGTCAGGTGAACAACACCATTCAACCATAAGCCTTTTTCTAGTCTTAGGTTGCTGACTGGGCAGTGCGTTACCCCCCTGATCCGATTCATCAATGTCAGAATTATCAGGGGTTGAGATGTCGAAGTACTGCACAGGATCGCCCCTTGAGGGCGTCACGGCCAAGGAGTTACCCTTGCTTTTGGGTTGTTTGTAGGTATATTGCACCATGTTCAACATGTAAAGTGCTGAATCCCACTTTTGGGGAGAAGTAAAAGGTTTGGTAAGGACATCCGCAGCTTGATGGAGGGTATTAACATTGATCAAATCGAATTGGTCACTGTCAATGTTTCTTTTAACCAACTGAATGAAACACGTTGAGTACGGTCAGCATGACGCATGTTAACAGAATTGCCATTAGAAAGGATGGTGATGGTAGCTTGGTTGTCTTCCATAAAACGAACAGTAAAGCATGGTCCCAAACGAATTTGAAGGTGGTTAACATTAGCAACACTTTCAGGACCAGCATGAAGAAAACCATACCTGATCTCATCCAACTCGCGATCGATTCGAGCGATCGACACGGGTTCGTGCAACGTAGGCGCCTTCGGCTTGGCAGCTACGCCAGCTCGACGCGTTTTGGCCTGGGGCGGACACTTAGGGTCGCTCATAGCTATCAGGTAGTTGAAAAGTGATAGCGAGGGTAGGCCCTGAGCACGAACAGCGTGATTGGCAGCAACAACTTCGGCTTCCGTACTAGACATAGCAGTAGCGGTTTGCTTTTTACTAAACGCATTAATAGGCCAGTAGGTGTTGGGTCCTACTAGTGCCATGAAAGTTCCAGTAGTACTCTTATTATCATATTCTCCGGCAAAGTCTGCATCAGCAAAAAGCCAAAGTTGACATTCAGAAAACTTATCGCCCATGAATCCACGCATTGTCATGTCTAAAAGAACAATTAATATATGAAACTAATCTATGCAATCCTGCATCACAATCTGGTGACCATTTTTGTAACTCTTGAAGCCAATGACTGAGTCGCTCGCAACAAATCATAGCGCGCCATACGCGCTGCGAACAAAACTTTCATAAGGATCCGGCTGGCAATCCCTTTCAAACGACCCTCAGGCTGGTCCTCGTTTTCACGAGGTCTTGCAATTCTAAGCTCATGAAACGGAGTGGAAGCTTTCCTGAGGTCCTTGCGTTTGACCTTAGCTAAATCGCAGTATGCATCTACGCATGATGATAAGAAATCGTGCATATCATAATATACACAGTTGACTTGCTTGCGCATGCATTCACCTTTGACGACCGGGAGGTCAGACATGTTGGTGAACTTTTGTGCACGTGCAGCTTGTTTAGCTGAAGTCTTGTTTCTTACTCCAGTTTTCTTTTTACCAGCCATAGCATACCCTTCTGGGTACTCTATATCGGCTTGCCTGTTAGGGCAGCATTGAAAGACTGTTTTGCCTGTCCACCAGCCCCCCTCGTTAAAGGCACCATTGACGGTCCAATCATCTTGTACCTCAGTGTTTTCGTCGTCCTTGATGGTTGTCCTTAGTTCGAGGAAGTGCTGGCAAGGTACAGTCAGGCCTTGGTCCACAGGAACAAACCGTCTTTTCCTAGGATATAGATGATGTCTAGTATACGTGTTTTGTTCCTCGTCGTAAGACCAATAGTCCTCAGTTCGCGTTTGTGCGGCAACGGACTTACCCGTGCTGAAGATGTCACAGAATGGGTGTTCTTTGATATCGAGTTTGATATTCCGTTCTTCCCTATGCTCGCATCCGAAATACCTATTGAAAGGTTCTGGTTCATCAATGTCAATCATACTAGAAATTGATTTCCATGCCGTTTTGATCTTCTTGGTGGGTGCAGCGAGCTTAAGGTCATCTACATAAACAACAAGGAGTGCATCAAACTCTGGATGGTAGAAAACTGAACGCCAAATCTCTTTCAAGACAGATTGCCATCCCTTCTTACCAATTTGCTTTTCAAAGTACGCTTCCCAAATACCACCACTATCAGGGTGTCCGTACAAAGCTAATAACATCGGTACTAAAGGATCATTATATTTACCTTTCCAACCTTTAGGCCATCGATTCTTAGGAAGTCTCAACCATGTCGGCACGCCGGTGAAGGCGGCTTGGGTATATGCTTGCCGAGCATCCGCTTGTTCCTTAGAATACCCAGGCTGAGATCCGAACGCATCTAAGATCTTGGCGGCTTCCATCGAAGCGGGTGAGGATGACATCTCAGAGAAAATAGCATAGTCAGAATTCTCATCAAACACATTATTGCCTTGAAAACATGATCTACCCTTATACTTTCTTTGAGGGTTTCCTTCTGGCAACTCACTACCTTTAAGAGTGCATATTTCAAAGATTCTTCCAATATGAACCTTCTCACCTTTCCTACGTGCCTCATCTACCAACACGTCTACATTCCTTGACCCGTTCCTGATCCCATGTCTTCTTGTTCAGAAGCTTATCCCACTCCTTGTCCAAAGATCCCTGAGCTTCCTTGGACGCTGCAATTTCCTTCCTGTTCAACACTTTAGCTACAGCAGCAAAGCAGGATTGGTACTTAGGTTTGGCAAGGAGTTGGACAACAGCGGCGAACAGACTAGCGTTAGCTTCGTCAGTGAGTTCTTTGATCTTATCTTCCACTAGCTGTCGCATGTCGCTTCGGTGAGGTTCATATACGTTATGTTCTACAGGCATAGCAGGAGCGGCTACCATAGCTGGGGGTGTCTCACTTGGGCTTCCTTCTATTGAAGCTTTCTCAACAGCCTCAGCTTCTTCCATCTTTCTTTTCTCTTCGAGTTCTTGTTGGTAGTCGTCCCATGCCTTCTTGCGTTGCTTGTGGCTCAAGTTCTGCCACAAATCAGTTGGGAATCCAGGAACCCTCTTTGAACCTTTTCTTTCTTTGACAAGTCGAACACCATCGTAAACATAACCCTTTGGAACTGGCTTTCCGTCAGGAAACGTACGTGGGTTAACTGATGGGTCATAGTAAAGTTCAAACAAGGTTGGTTCCCTTTCTTTCTTTTCCTTCCCTTTCTCTTTCGGCGGCTCAGCTTCTACGCTGGCTGGTTCCTCTACCACAATTTCAAGAACATCTGCTTCACGTTCAGGCGCCCCTGACCGAGGGTCTGGAGGACCATCATCATCTTGAGGAGCGTCGTCATCATCGTCGTCATCTGCCTCGGGCTGGTAGTCCAGATCTTGAAGGTCAAGTATTGGCTTTTCCTTGAAGTGAAGAGGGGAAGATAAAGTCTCCATCTGGAAGGGCGACGCGTTTCGTCCTAATCGTTTTGAGATGCCCTTCTTTCAAGAAATACTCAAGACTATCAACATTAGCAACCAAATACTCTCCCCTCCAAACATGTCCGGCCTGAATGTTGTATCCCAAGAAAACACCTCTCTTGGCATTGGGGGCAAACTTCCCTCTCTTTGGTTCGTATTTGCCCTCCCAAAAGAAAGAAGACACCCAAAAGGAAGTTGCCTACCAAGAAAACCGTTGTCAAAACGAAGTGCCCATGGTGGATCACCACCGTTCAGCTGTTTGACAATGTTTATGGCCATGGCATGATGTTTGGAGGCGTAAGGCCACAATGAAAGAGGCATGTTGGCCTGGAGGAGGTTGGAGCGCGCCCCTTCCAAAATGGTACGGACCTCTCGCTCAACAACCGCTTTGGTGGAATGTTGATATTCAACAGAAGTCTGGTGCTTAAAACCAAGTTCTTCTATGGCGTCCAGCATTTCTGGAGCGTTGTCGGTGTACACTATACCGACAATATCAGAAGTCTTCAGAAAATGTTTGAAAGCCTTCACTATAGAATCGGCAGTCTTGTTTTCTGAAGGATAAACGCATCTGTATTGAGTATAAACATCTTTGATCACCAACATTGACGTTTGGCCTTCTATACCTTCTTCGATGTCTTTGGGGATTACATGGTCGCACACTATGTGATCGCCAAAACCACGCGCCAAAACGTGTTGTGATCCGCCTACGCTTCTACCGTAGGGAGCAAGCATTTTAGCTTCGCTACAAACATCGCAATAGGGGTTCTTTGGTCGATGAGTGAATTGATGCGCCCCTGATTTTGCTTCTTTTTCGAAGTTGCTCTTCGGTCTTTTCCCCTGCTACGGGAACGTCTTCAAAATCAAAAGGAACCTCAACTTCCGGGTCACTGTCCTCTCCATCCTCCTGTTCCTCATCGGCATTGGCATCTACGCCAGCTTCATCGGCCTCCTCTTGTTCTTCATCAGGTTCAGACTCATGGCTGGCCATGGCGTAGCCCTGATCGATGGTGAACTGGTGGATGGAGTCGAGTACCTTAGTAAGGCGAGTCCTCAGTGATTCAGGAATTGAGAATGGGGTGCATGTTTCATCAATGTATGGAACCCTACCTTGCAATTTGAATTTAACACATTGTCCATCAGGTCGAAGAAATATGGGAGTAGTGTCCTTTCCCCAAACAAAATCATATCCCTGTTCTAAGCACCTCAAACCGATTGAAAGCGCAGAGGGAGTACTTTGGAGAATGTAGGGGTTGATGGATTCACATAACCCTGGCAAGATCACCTCAACTACTTCATCAGCAGTGATAGGTCCATTGGCAGTAGTGAGGGAAATTGGTTCATTGGATTTGAAGATCTTCGTGGCCCTGTTGACTGTTTTGGAATCCTTACCTACGATGTCCTGGTCAGTTCCAGTGTCACCCAGCCACTTCTCCATACCAACCATACCTGGCATCGCTGTTAAGCGAGCGCATGACGGCACCTGTTCTCCCGACGACCGTTCTGCACTTGTGCAGCACAAGTCATCGGGGCCTTCTGGAGGATGCTCACAAAGGAAATCACACGCAGGCTCCTCGGTATCCATCGAAACGAGCATCTGCCTAAGTGACTCCGCTGCCAAAATGGCGTCCTTAGTGTCACACTCGCGGGACTTTGGGCATTCCTCAGTGGTCCGAAACAGGTTCCGCTTCTTGCTCTTATTCACTACATGCCGGTACATTTCCTTCCAAACAGGAAAGGTGTGTACCTCCGGTTCTAATTCAAAACGACTTCTCTTCTCTTGCACAACACGGAAAATTGACTTTCCAGTCCAATCAAACTTCTGTTTCGCGTTTGGGTGTTTCTTCCAATTACCCTTAAGTGTCCTACTCTTTCCCTTGGAGTCAGTGACTACCATGGTGAACTGGTCTTCCAACCTAGATGACTCAACTGGACAGGATTTACGTGTGGGGAGAAACGACCTGTGCCTAGGCTTCAAATGGTGCCTAATCAACTCATTGCCATCTTTGGAGAATTCCCAGTAGTCTCTACTCTTTTGGGTCTGAGTTGCAGTTGCTGCTAAGCAAGACATTGCGAAACCTGTTTGAATGCATGGACTGGCCTTTGGACTTTTGTCCTTCTTTTCCCGTTTGCTCTTTTTGTCCTTTTTGTCCTTCTTGGATTTCTTATCCTTAGACCTTTTGGCTGCGGGCGAGGGACTCCTTCTGCGCGGGGCTGGCGTTGCAGTGTCTCCGTGTTTAAACGGGCATTTGTCACCCCTTTTGCAGCTACCCTTTGCAAAGAACCTGCACGGCTTGTCAGATTTCCTCCCTCTACTGGAGCTTCTTGATGAGTTCCTTGAACTAGAGCGGGAAGTATGTCTTGACGAACTTCGGGGTCGGCTTGACCTGAACGATGAACGGCTACTCGGACTTGCACTACGCGAACGAGACGACTCCCGGCTAAGGGAGCGGGGACGGGCGCTAGAGTCGTGTGAGTACTTGCATTTGCTCCCATACTTACACTTACCAGTTTTGGCATACTCATAGCATTGATTGCTGCCGTCACCCTTCGCGCTTCGTTTGCCATAACTTGGGCTTCGCGTGCGTTTGTCGTGCGGTGCCGGATTTGCGAACTTTGCCGCGTGCGATTGTGATATCTTTTCGCGATTGGTCCTAAGCCTTTCCCGGTCAAGATAACGTCGAACAGAATTGATAAGAAATTCGTAACTTCTGTCGTTACTTCCCTCTGGTGCTCGTTCGTAAACATCAAGGTCAAATCTGAGTTTGCGGGACTTCCTAACCTCTCTATAAAACAAATCTTTGAGTGTTGCCGGGTCGGGGACATGACTCATTCCGGTCAGAACACTCTCCCACTTCCTTAGAAAGGATTTCAAGTCGTCGCTATCAAGCGAGATCTTGAGGAGGTCCTCAGTGCCATACAGTGCACCCGCTTCTTCACTGGTCTTGAAGTGGACTTCAAACATGAGCAAAACCTGACGACCACGGACGATCCTACCTTGCTGTGCCTCAGACTCCTTATAATTCAGGATTTGCTGAGACAGTTCACCTTTGGCAACCTTAGTTAAAGCAGCAAGTAGTTTCGTATCTAAGGTCCGAAACTTGCCTGGGTCAGCCAGTTCGGAACAAAGCTTTGCTTTGTCTTCACGAACAGCGTACACCTCAAGCACCCATGCGAACGCAGCGTCTGGGTCATCGGACGCGGACCGAATCGCTTCGCGAACAGCGGCCCTCCAAGTGCGGTACCTGTCAGGACTTGGGAATTCAGGGAGATCTATTTTATCAGCCTCCTTTGCCTTGGGTTTATCGGAATCTTTGCTTTTAGCGCCCTTAAACCCTTCTAGCAAGGCCTTCTTGATAATTTCCCCCAAATCTTGATCTTGCGGAGTTCTTACCTGAGGAGCCGGCCCTTCATCTTTGCGATCATCCTTGGCCTTTGTCGCTTCCTGATTAAAGGAGCTTTTATACAAGGGATCATCGCTGAAGTTGTATTGCGTCGACTTCTTCATGTATTCCGTCCAAGGATCTGGTTGTTTGAACTGTTGCCTATCCGTAGAGGCCGTTGCCTGTTCCGCCGCGGGCGCCCCTGTTCCAGAGAACATTGATGGGAATCCTGTGTTGCGTGTGGACGCTGACGCATCCATAGCTGTCTTCAAAGGAGATCCGCCTTTATCGAGGGGCTTACCGTCTAAGGTTGCCGGAACAGTGCCTTCGCTGCGTAGAGGTTCAAAAGATTGCGGTTGACCAATTGGATGAGCGTCTTGTCGAGCGGGAGGTGTGAATGGCGCTGGGTATTGCGACCCTGGTTTAACGGGGCTAGAGGATTGCGCTTTGCGCTCCGCTTCCTTGCGTTCCTCTTCCCTGTCTGTCAAGGACTGCACAACCCGTCTGAGCTCATCCATTTCGCCTTTCAACATAGCGTTGTCCTTGCGTAGCTCAACTATAGTCTGCTCTTGTGTTTCCCGGTCAACCTTGTGTTGTGACTTTGTTGTCTCCATTTCATTAACAAGAGTTTTGATCTTTGCCTGTGCAATTGCCAACGAACTGTCCAGTTGTTCTCGCTTGAAGTCGAGGTCTATGGCAACTCGGGATTCTTCAGCAGATGCAAACCTTGCTTTGTCAGTTGCCTCTAAAGCTGCCTTCAGTTTGAACTCCTGTTGCTCAACGTACTGGCGATGTTCAGTTCTCATCTTGTCGACAAATGCATTGCCTTCTTCCGCCATGGCATTCTTTTCCTGTACAACTTTCTCATGAGCTGCTGTCGCCTGAGCTAGCCGCTGCTGAAAATGTTCCCTTTGCTCCTCCAATGTACCTTGCAACCGTTTGATTGCAACATTGTCTTGCTGTTGGACCATTTGCTGAACACTTTGTTCCTGCTGTTGGGCCCTCTGTTGAACATTCAACACCGCCTGCTCTGCTGCAACTTTTGTTGCCGCTATAGACTCGGAAGCTTCTCTTTCATATATTTGCCTAAAGCGCAATGCCTCGATTTCTGCTTCCCTCTTAGCATGCTCGCTGAGCAAAAACTCATGTTGTTGTAACTCCCGTCGTAGTTCCTCATCACCTGATGTTGCATTCAGGTTGACGACGTTGAACCGCGTCATTGCCAACAAGTTATTTACTGTTGGCGCACCAGTTACTGTGGCTGACGGCATACCTGCTAGGGTAGCTTGTGTCGCCTCTTGAAGAGTAACACTACCACCGCTACTTAGCATCTCCTGGTACACCTCCGAAGCTACCCTTGGATCCATTGCAGCCACTTGTGCAACTGCCTGTTCATGCCGTTGAACTGCATCCAAACTATTGGGCACACTCGGAACTATGTCAAAGCCACTTCCGTAGGAGTTGGGTGCGACGTCGTCATCCATCGGGTCCATAGCTTTAATCTAGCTAGCCTACGGCTGATAACCTGTATTTTACAGGATCAGCTCAAATAGTACTAACTACCTAGCTAACCCTGCTAGTCCGATAAGCGCTACCTTTTGCTCTACCTTGAGAGTCAACGCTACGGGGTCCATAGGGATGAGGTGATTTTCAACAAAAACGAGGGAAGGGTGGTGTGAAAAAGAACGTCCCGCACCTGCAACAGTCTGTACTTCCAGGTCCACGACATAAAGTGGGTTTGTTCACGACGCTCATGCCGAGGTATCCAGTCAACCAGAGCACAACCAGCTTCGCCATCACGTGGGCAAATGATGTCTCGGCCAATGGGATCTTCCGACAGCCAGAAGGCCGTTTTCATGTCCTGGGCTGTTGATTCAATGACAAAGAGTTCTAAGGGCGGCCAAGGTTGCCTTTTGCCAACGCGATGTGAAGCAATATGCTGCAACATTACTACTACCCATCTACTGGGGCCATTATCTTGGATTGTTGGGCGAATGTGAATCCTGGGAATTATGTAAAAACATTGATCTTTGTCGATTGAAACTTGCCCCACTCAATCCGGATTTGGCTGGCGTTCACCTTGGCAAGTTGCGAGTTTGATCCATGGGTTTCACTGTCGAGCGTCACTGAACGTCGGGTCATCTTTGCCGGTACGCTGCATGGCCAGTTGTGCAAACTCCGTGGACAGGAGATATCTCATACTAACCTGGGCGTCGCACAGTACTGGAATATGCATTCACAGGAGCATGAATGATTATAAGCATCTTTGTGGCTTCTCAATACAGAAAAACTCTTTTCTTGAAAACATGATGAAGTGTTTGCTGCCAGGGAACACCGGCTCTTTGACTCTGCAGAGCCAACATATTTGAAAGATTGCGCTGGAAGTTGGCTTTGTCGACCCCTAAACGACGCAGCTTCTCTGCGTATGTGGCCACGGTGTTCGGCTGCTCATCCTCATCAGCAGTGCCAGATTGAGAGCAAAATGTTTCCGGAAACCGATGAACCAACTAGTATAAGTACCGAAATCACAATACTAACATGTCTTATTCTTTGAACAAGGCAACGGTCTAACAGAGTCTAACATGGATAACATGCATATTTTGTACTTCTGAGAACGTGAGATATCAACACCTCAGTACTCAGCATTGATAGCCCCAAATGGCAAGAAGGTATTTCCGCTGGAACACACTCTCCAAAATATCTCCACCTTGGAGATAAGTACAGTACTTCCAAGAAGCTCCTCAGCCGCAGCTCAAGACATACCAACAAAATCCAACAAATACCACCCCTATCTTGCACCAAAAATGCAGGTCATCTAGAGTCTTCTGAAAGTCCAAGCCTCCCAAAGCTCGTCATAGAGTTCCTCCATGATTCGCTCCGCCTTCTTCTCTCTTCGACGACGGAGGCATGAACGCACCAGAACAAACGCCACGGCCAAGCCTCCAAAACCAAGCGGCAGAAGCGGGAGGTGCCAAGAGACCTTAGATTTTGCCATGGCTTTGTCTCCAGATGGAAACAAGCATGTGTGAGACCTAAGCGCAGTGTACGAAAATACTGCAGTCCATGGTATGTAGAGTTTGCTACACCATTGTCCAACTTGCGAGCCTTTGCAGGAAAACCCTCGGAGGGGACCAACATCTATACTAAACAGTACAGCATACAGTAGCTATGCGGCTCTGCGTGTGAATGCATCGTCCGCCGAGAAGCACAGTCGTTGTCCAGCAACATCAGCGGAAAGTTGCAGGCAACGCACGTGTCAATGCCACTTTTGGAGTAGTGGAGACTAGGACATTGCTCACATGTGCCACGGTCTTCAGAGGGAACCGAACCTGAGGCTGAACTGAGCATCCTCCACAAGTCAGCTATAATGAGTTCAGCTGTTTGAGCGTGGCGTTTCAAAAGCCCAGTTGAAGATCTATTCCAATGCATTGAAGCTGTGAAGAGGCACCTAATTCATCCGAATTCGGTCGCACAAAATCGAAAGTTCGGTCGCTTAAGCGTGGTGCAAACAGGCCACTTTGCGACTGCAACATTCCGATTCCGACCTTCGCACTAGGGCTCCACACCTGGAGGGCATGCTTGGCAGTGCTGCCCGGCTACGGCGTATTGCCCAACTCGGCAAGGCTGGCACATTAGACCATTCCTGCTCGGTCCTCTTCCAGCTTGGCATGGAGGCGCTTGCAAGGCAGAATTCTCAAGCATACCAACGTGCCCTTCGTGATCGGGCGATCACTCTCCCATCAGCAACAGTCTGACAGTATCAAACTATTCCATGGATTCCATGATGCTCCATTAGGTCTATGAGTCAATAAAGGCAAGCAGCCACGCAGCGAAGAAGTGTCCCACAAACCTATAAACTGGTTGAAGGAGTAGGCCCGGGAAAACATATAGCTCATGTCCGTCACTGCACGTGTGTTCCAGGTTCCGATCGGTTGGTTGAAGGACCTGGCGTAGTTGAACATGAAGCGCATGTCGGTCACTGCCGAGGTGTCCCAGGTGCCGATCGGTTGGTTGAAGGACTGGGCGTAGTAGAACATGTTATTCATGTTGGTCACGGCCGAAGTGTCCCAGGTTCCGATCGGTTGGTTGAAGGACTTGGCGTAGCAGAACATGGAGCTCATGTCGG